>JAXRKP010000066.1:530000-550000 GCA_037039925.1 Doris montereyensis | reverse complement strand
GTGACATTTCAACAATTTTTCGTCAGTTTTCTATAATTCTGCTGTTTACTTGTTTTTGTTTTTTTTGCAGGGCTGGAGTCGAAGGGCGCTTGAGAGGGGGGTTGAGGGTAGGGAGGAGGGCGGGAGTCGAGGGGGTTGAGGGGGTGGGGGTTGAGGGGTGGGTGGGGGGTTGAGGGGGTGGGGGTTGAGGGGGTGGGTGGGGGTTAAGGGTAGGGAGGAGGGGGCGGGAGTCGAGGGGGTTGAGGGGGTGGGGGTTGAGGGGGTGGGTGGGGGGTTGAGGGGGTGGGAGGTTGAGGGGGGGGGGGAGCAGGAGGTAATGCTGGGTTGATTTTGTTTTAGTTTTAAGTTTTCTTTAGTGACTTAAAAATGCTTTTGCAAACCGAGTAATTTTCAATTACTAGTGAATAAATTTGCTGAATTGTGATAATCATTTTTTTCTTTTTAATTTTGAATGTTCGGTGCATATTGTAAAAATAATTTCCATTTAAATCCTTTTGTTGGTTATGATGTTAAAATATAAGTCTTTAAAGTTTGGTATTGTGGGAATTTTTTAGCAACCCCATAGTGTGAAATCAAGACTAGAGGATAGAAATGGGAAATGTGTTACAGATAATAATGCGGACGTCAAAAAAATTCCTATTTTTAAAAATTCATTTTGAAACAATTAAAATAAATGTTAAATTTTCTCTCTGCTAAATTGTACTTAAAGATTCTGAATAAGAAATTAAATGTAAGTATATTCACCTAAAATAGCATGTTTGATCCATTGGAATTTATCCTGTTCACCATTTGCAGTGATCTCAGGGTTGAATTAAGAGGAAACGGCATAACAAAAGACATTATTATCATGTAATTAGAAAGTTGAAAGAAAGAAGTTGGACCTACCAGTAGCTCATACAAACAGCCACAACAGCAAAATGAAAATTAGAGTGAAAAGTACTGAAAAGAAAGATGTAGGACCTACCAGTAATCCCATCAATCGCCCACATTTTCAATTATACAACCCAGATCAATTTCCAACTTACGGAGAGAAAAAAACCGTAAAAGATGCCTAGGTTAGAGCTTCATACTTAAGACAAGGGATTCACTGGTCCATAGGCAAGATATCAGCCTCTCAACCAAAAAGGTCGTGGATTCATGTCCGACAGGTTGAAAAATTAAAGTTTTTTCTAGCAAACCTCTCTGGTCAAGGTAGATCTAGATAGATCAACATCTAGTCCCATCAGAGTAATCTTGCTCCTGTAGGGAAATTGACTTCAATTTAGCTCTAGCCTATACAGAGGTGTATGCCAGAACTGTGAACTTGGGTAACATACGTGTACATAACAGTAGGTAGAGTGTCTGACTACCACCCAGGAGGCCCGAGTTTGATTCCCAATCTGGTTAAATGTTTCTGATCATCCTGTCGACACAGCAGCGAAATATTATATGGCTAGGCCTATTCAGACTTAGCGAAGTGGAAAGTAATTAATCAGAGCTCAACTCCTGATTATCCTGTATCTTTAGCTTAGATTAAAATATGCGCGCTGACATTAATACTCAAGAAATGAGTTGGTTAGTTATTATTATGAAGAAGACAAACATGTGTATGGATTTTAATTTTCTTACGCCTATATGTACGTCTACATACCAAATAAAGAATGATGTGGTATAAAATCTACTTTCTCTCTTTCTTTATCAGTTCCCATTCTACCTTTCGGTGTTTGGGTTTAGATGCCCGAGATGATCTTTCTCCAAGTTGCCATGTCCTGACATTTTCTGTTTCCTTCCGTGAAAGTTACATTTCTTTTGTATCTTCTTCCCACTTTCTCAGAGGTCTGCCTTTCCGTCTTTTACCATGGGTTTTAGACTGTACACTGATTTAGCTATTCTATTGTCATTCTTTCTTTTTACATGCCCAAACCATCTCAGTTGATTTATTTCTATCTTAGTTTTTATGCCATCTGCTTTGGTTTGATCTCTTATTGTTGTATTTCTGATATTGTCTCGTTTAGTTTTCCTACTACTCTTCTTAGATATTTCATTTAAGCTGCTTGTACTTTGTACTCTACTGTATCCCTACTGTATAAGGTTCAGGTTTCGCTGCCATAGAAGAGAGTAGGACAATTAACTGTCATGTTTCTTCCAGGCATCCTTCTTTTCTTTGATCTTAGTCTTGACATACTCATTCCACCATGCTGTTATTTTCATATCTCCTTTAATTTGTTTCCTACTACAGACCTCTTTAGTACAACTAAGGAGAGTTTCGTTATACATTTGCCACTTTTTTTCTACTGTGCTATCATTCAGAGCTATCTGCCTTTTACTGATAAATCTTTTTATCCTAAATTGGTACATCTGTTTTATTATTTGTTTATGAAGTTCTATTTGAATTAAGTAGCTTTCTTCTCTTTCCTTTCCTGTTTGTTTTCTTCAGTCAGTAATCTCACTTTAGCAATCACTAGGTGATGATCACTGAATATTTCAGCTCCTATGTTTACACTTGCATCCATTGTACTGTAAAAGAGGAGAAAAAGAATTAAACAAGAAAAAAGGAGAGAAAGAGGTAAGAGTAGTAGCCGGTAGCCTAAGACAATTAAATATAATAGCCCTAACATGCGTGGTCAAGCTACAGGCTTCCATGAGGTGATTGGTTGGAATGCAACTATTCTACCATAGGCAGTGATCTCAGGTTGAAGTAACAGGAAACACAACAAAGCAAAAAACGAACATATGGGCAGCAGCGAAAGAAAAGAAGTAGGCTCAAGCACGCGTCCACGCTAACGGAGATAAAAAAGAAAGACAGTTATAAGAGGAAGAAAGAATAGTTTTCCGATCATTCATTGTTTAAAAAAGAACCCGCTCTGATTGTCACTTCTCCCTCCGTCTCCTCGCATAGGAGGAGAGGAACGATCCTCAACGATCTATAACGTCATCACAAGAGCGATGATGACGTCGAGATCAACTTCACGCTCAGAAGAAGTGACGTAATCTCGTCATCGGGGTTGGGAGCCGGGCAAAATTGCTCGACGTCTCGGCAAGACATACTTTAGAAATGATCCCTAAAAGTATGATCTTAACATGAAACGTGATTCGATCGGATTAGTCAAAACTGGTTTGTCACTACGTAGCGGTGTTGTTTAATTTGCATAATAAAATATATTTGTATAAACATCTAAAATAGTCATAATTTTTTGGCTAATTTATGTCTATCTATTTTTTAATTTTTGTTTTTCTTTATATTATACTACATTTCTTACTCTTAATGATTTACTTTGAGAGAAATTTTAATTTCTAAACAATAAATAAATTGTCAAAGGGAGAGCATATTTTAATGAAATAACAAGGGAAATAATCGAAGTCTTTTTATGATTATTCTATAGGCCTACAGCTTCTGTGAGAATCAATACCAAGGCCAAAGTCGATCTAGATCCTAGATCTAGACTAGGTCTAGATCTAGATCTAGATCTAGATGTATAGGCTTTTTTTCTTTCTTCTGTATTGATCTAGGCTTATAATCTATATCTAGTCTACCTGTAGATTTTAGATTTAGATTTAGATCTAGAATGTTTATCTAGAATCTAATTAGATTTTAGATCTAGAATCTAGATCTAGAGTCTAAATTCTGTAAACCAATATGAAAAGTTATTTTTCTATGTTTTAATTATTTTGTTAATATAATTATAATAATGTTTTTGTTTTTGGCTTTTAATTTTGTTGATTTAGAGAGGAAAAAGGGGGGGGGGGCTGGGCTGTCTTTAATTTATCCTAGTTTTGTTCTTAGTTCAGAGGCGCCAGTTGCTCAGTCATTTGACTCATTCATTCATAGAGCGATTGAGAACTGAGAACTGAGAAGCACACAGGAGACCCGAGCGATTCCCAGCCGATATAAATATATGCAATCGAAATGGATTGCCTGCTCAGCCTCCATAATAGTTAGTAAGGTGGCTTAGGTTGCCTGACAAGTGACAGCATTCACCTTGGCAAAAGTCAACTATGAAGTATGAGTACAGGTAATTTATTTTGATTTGCCTTCGTTGTTTTATTAGCTAGAATCTAGCTCTACTTTCGTTGTTGCCAACCTAAAAGTTATGTAGGATTTTTGTTGTTGTGCAGAGTTTGTTGTTTAGCTTGCTATTATCATGGTCAATGTCATCAACATTATTATCTCATCATCAAGTCATGACCATCATCATCTCATCAAATCATCATCATTATCCTCACCATCATCATCACAATCACCATCATCATCACCATCCCCACCACCACCATCATCATCACCATCACCATCACCATCCTTAGTCAGTATTAGATCTAGTAGGCCTAAAATTGTAATAATAATAATAATAATAATAATAATAATAATAATAATAAAACACATTCTATAACGCTCATCATCAACACCAGATCAACCTCTGAGCGCTTTATTATTAGTAGTTCATGTTTTACAGAAGAGGAGGAGGAGAGAGGAGGGAGAATTAGTTTTTTATTGGGGATGATTTTTTTAGGGTTTAGAAATTGATGTGGGGGATGAGTGGTGTTAATGAAAATAATACATATTCACATAACTGGATTTTACAAGTCATGCATGTAAGTTTAAATGCTTCGTAAATGTATAAAAAAAAATATAGGCCTACAAGTAAGTGAAAAGAAAACAAATTCACAATGATTACTTTTTTTCTCTACCAAAACATTTCAAATACCCTAAAATATAACAATCTATTGTAACAAGGAAAAACTAGATCTAGATCTAGATCTAGACAGAATGACAGTTTTCAAACCATAAGGTTATTATTATTATTATTATTATTATTATTATTATTATTATTATTATTATTATTATTATTATTATTATTATTATTATTATTATCATTATAATTATTATTATAATTATTATTATTCTTATTATTATTATCATTATAATTATCCTCTAGAACAATTATAATTATGATTCATTATAATTATCAATTATAATTATCATAAATGATAATTATTCAATATATATAAGAAATTAAAATTTATTATACTCCTCAATGTCAAATGCTTCAGTTAATACCATCCTATTTTATGATAATTATTTATAATATATTAAAAAAAAAAAAAAAATTATGATTATTATTATGATTATTATGATTATGATTACTGTTACTATTACTATTACTATTACTATTACTATTACTATTACTATTATTATTATCATTATCATTATCATTATCATTATCATTATCATTATCATTATCATTATCATTATTATTATCATTATAATTATTATAATTATTATAATTATCATTATAATTATCATGATAATTATTATGAAATTATTATGATTATTATTATGATTATTTAATCATTATGATTACTGTTACTATTACTATTACTATTACATTACTATTACTATTACCATTATCATTATCATTATCATCATTATTATTATTATTATTATTATTATTATCATTATCATTATATCATTTAATCATCATCATCATCATCATCATCATCATCATCATCATCATCATCATTATTATTATTATTATTATTATTATCATTATCATCATCATCATCATCATCATCATCATCATCATCATCATCATCATATCATTATCATCATCATTATCATTATATTACATTATTATTATTATTACTATTATTATTACTATTACTATTATTATTATTATTATTATTATTATTATTATTATTATTATTATTATTATTATTATTATTATTATTATTATTATTATTATATTACACATGGAAAGGTGATTTAAATGTGTTTCAACTCTTGTCTCGTTTTCTTTAATATATTTTGTTGTGCACATCAAATAACCAAGATACTATGATGCTGTGCCAAATTCAGATCATTTATAAATCTTATTTACAGTGAATATCAAAATTAGTATTTTTATGAATTTCTAGTGACATTTCAATTAAAGTTAAGGTATGTTTATAAAAATCAAATACTTCCCATTCTGACACGTGGCAAGTGTCATTTTGTCAAATTTGTCCTAAAAAATAGTGCAAACCCATGATGCAAGTTACCAAAATCAAATTTAAGAAAAAAAAATTATAAAGTGATGTGCCCTTACGCAAATTCCTATAGAAGTCAAAATTTGTCAGGGTCAGAAAGACAAAGAAAACTCTGCTGAAAGAACTATGGTAAGTAAGTTCCTTCATGGCCGGTACGGCCCTTAGCGCAGGAGCATATCCCAGCCGAACAGGTGACAATAAGCACCTCCTGACCCCGACGCTAGTCTGATGCAGGTTTTTACTCCCAAGCTAGTGAGTGTACAGATTTGCACCTAGGTAGAGAAGGAAAATGCGTGTTAAGTGTCTTTCCCAAGGAACACAACGTCGGACTTAGCTTTGCTAAGATTCGAACTCGACCTTATGATTCCCAGTCCTGCAGCCTAACCGCTCGGCCACCGACACCATTTTTACTTAAAGAAGTATGGTACCCGTAATTATAAAGTTAACCAGACAAACTGAACATGGGTTTGATCGGAGGTTTTTTTCTTTTCTTTCTTGTTTTTATTTTTATTATTTTTATTAAAGAAGAACTGAAGCCTGAACTGGAAATTTTCACTAATTGGTATGAATGAATGAACTTACCATAGGATATGACCGTATGTCTTTCATTGTCTGTGACGTCAGTGTCCATGAAGTAAACTCCTTGCTTGTCCACTCCGATCTCTGACCAGAAAATTCGGCCACCATGGCTGTCGACCGCTAGAGAAATGAGTGACACAGTGAGAAAGTAATACAAACACATTTCCCATGTAGCATATGTTCTGCAGGCGAAATATGACGATAAGTGACAACTCCACTAATAAAGACAGAGCAAACACGTGACGTTTCGGGTATAACCCTTCGTCAGACAACAAACGAGAAATAGCAATATTCAAAAAAAGATAAATAACGTAAACAACAGAGATATGTGGCAATGTGAACTATCTAAATAGTTGTGAATAATACGAAGGAGCCACAGTGGAGTGAAGTCAAAGGCGAAATATGACAATAAGTGACAACCCCACTAATAAAGACAGAACAAACACGTGACGTTTCACACAACTATTTAGATAGTTCACATTGCCACATATCTCTGTTGTTTACGTTATTTATCTTTTTTTGAATATTGCTATTTCTCGTTTGTTGTCTGACGAAGGGTTATACCCGAAACGTCACGTGTTTGTTCTGTCTTTATTAGTGGAGTTGTCACTTATCGTCATATTTCGCCTCTGACTTCACTCCACTGTGGCTCCTTCATATGTTCTGCAGTAATGTGGGAGCAATACGAAATTTGTCAAAAGCTATGTTGTTGTTGTTGTTGTTGTTGTTGTTGTTGTCGTTGTTGTTGTTGTTGTTGTTGTTGTCGTTGTTGTTGTCGTTGTTGTTACTGTTGTCGTTGTTGCGCTGGTTGTAAATTGTCCTTCGGCCCAGTCAAAAACTTGTTGTTGTTGTTGTTGTTGTTGTTGTTGTTGTTGTTGTTGTTGTTGTTGTTGTTGTTGTCGTCGTTGTTGTTGTTGTTACTGATCCAGCAGCGCTCGGACGTAAATTGTCCTTCGGCCCAGTCAAAAACTATGAAATTGCAATATAACTAAAGTCATAGAAATGAGTCTCTGGGATAATTTGAAACTTATAATCCCTACATCTTTCTCAAAGTCAATTTGATGAGTCACCTGAAGTTTTTTGTCCATGTATAGCTTTGTTATTGCAGATATATTTATTTATCTTTTAAACAACAACATACACTATCATGATCTTTGATTTCATATCATATAGATTGCGATTAGTTGTTTCATATTCTGTTGCGCAAGCAAAAAAAAAAAAAGTACAGACGGATTTTCCGTCATTTTAATATGTTTCACAGAAAGCCAGGTCAATGACATTTTATGTTTTCTTCAATTCCATGAGAAAGAAAAAAATGTTGAAAAAAGTTGGCCACAAATGTTATAATTTTGTTTTATTATCCTGTGATCACGTGAATCAGTTTGCTAGCTATTAATATTCTAACGTAGATAAAGACAAACAGTGAGGCAAGGGGCTTGTCTAATATAATTATAATTATTATTATTATTATTATTATTATTATTATTATTATTATCATTATCAATATCATTATCATTATCATTATCATTATCATTATCATTGATTATTATTATTATCATTATAATTATAATTATCATTATCATTATTATTTTTATTATTATTATTATTTAATTTTTTTAATTTCAGGAGACCACAAACCGTCTTCGAGTCTCCACGACCGAGAAAATTGGTTAAATTCTGATTTTGTATCTAATGACAATATCGCGTCGAGCTATTTCCCTTCATTTTTTTCTTTTTCTTTTTCTTTTTTCTTTTTTTGTTATTAATTTATGTGAGGATTTTGAAAACTAAACAGTCCACACAAAAAAATATTCCGTGCAGCGTTGGGAATGGAATCAGATTTTCTTTGCCGGTTTTCTCATGCGTGGCGCTTTCCTATGAGACAAAGACGAAATAATAAGAATAAGAATAATAAGACTAAAAAGAATAAGAAGACAAGAATAAGAAGACTAAGAAGACTAAGAAGAATAAGAATAAGAAGAATAAGAATAAGAATAAGAATTTAGAAGAAAAAGAAGAAAGAAGAAGAAAAAGAAGAAGAAGAAGAAAAAGAAAAGAAGAAGAAGAAGAAGACACAAGAACAAGAACAAGAACAAGAACAAGAACAAGAACGTCACAATTGAATACAAACATCGCCTGTTTTGGCTTACCGTTGAGTGAAATTGGTGTAGACAGTATCGGTGATCAATCAATAGGCCTTCATGATTCAACACATAAAGCAAGAATAGTTGTGTCAATACGGAAAAACAATTTAGAATAAAATGTACAAAGATGGTGACATCGCAAGTCCTAGCTACGTGCATACTATTTCTACTTCTTAACATCACAACACAACACAACACAACGCAATACAATACAATGTAAATCAAGTACGAAAACGAAACAAGAGAGAAAGAAACAAAATACAAACAACACAGGTTCATTTAGAGTTCAAGTCTCTGGACTAGATCTGCCACCACCGAGGCGAGCTTAGAGTAAGTATTAGTAAGCTCGCCTCGGCCACCACCCTATTCCGCCCCTTGATACCAAGAAGCAACGATCGATAAAGTGGCACCAGGGGAGATGTATGCGCGAGTGGGGCGGAGAGAGCCGTCATCACTCGGACTTACTCGGACATCGACGTGTGGGAGGTGTGAAAGTGAATGAGTTGGGATACACAAATAGAAAGAAACAAATAGTCGGAGAGCAAGGGGGAGGGGAGAGAAAGGACAAGGGAGAGAAAGGGCAAGAAAGGGCAAGGGGGAGGGAGAGAAAGGGCAAGGGGGAGGGAGAGAAAGGGCAAGGGGAAAAGGAGGAGGGAGAGAAAGGGCAAGGGGGGAGGGAGAAAAAGGGCAAGGGGGAGGGAGAGAAAAGGGCAAGGGGGAGGGGGGCAGAGAAAGGGCAAGGGGGGAGGGGCAAGGGGAGAGAAAGGGGCAAGGGGGAGGGGAGAGAAAGGGCAAGGGGAAAGGGCAAGGGGGAGGGAGAAAAGGGCAAGGGGGAGGGAGAGAGGGAGAGAAAGAGGGCAAGGGGGAGGGAGAGAAAGGGCAAGGGGGAGAAAGAAAGGCAAGGGGGAGGGGCAGAGAAAGAGAGAAAGGGCAAGGGAGGGAGAGAGAAAGGGCAAGGGGGAGGGAGAGAAAGGGCAAGGGAGGGAGAGAGAAGGGGGGAGGGCAAGGGGGGAGGGGGAGAAAGGGCAAGGGGGAGGAGAGAAAGGGCAGGGAGGAGGGAGAGAAAGGGCAAGGGGGAGGGCAGGGGGAGGAGGGAGAAAGGACAAGGGGAAAGGGGGAGAGAAAGGGGGGAGGGAGGGGGAAGGGGGAGAAAAAGGGCAAGGGAGAGAAAAGGCAAAGGGGAGGGAAGAAAGGGCAAGGGGAGGAGGGAGAGAAAGGGCAAGGGGTAGGGAGAGGGAGAGAAAGGAGAAAGGGCAAGGGGAGGGCGAGAGAAGAGGGGCAAGGGGGAGGAGAGAGAAAAGGGCAAGGGGAGGAGGAGAGAAAGGCAAGGGGAGAAGAGAGAGAAAGGAGGAGAAAGGGCAAGGGGGAGGGAGAGAAAGGGCAAGGGGGAAGGAGAGAAAGGGCAAGGAAAGGGAGAAAGGGCAAAGGGAAAGAAGGGGGAGGGAAGAAAAAGGGGGAAGGAGAGAAAGGGCAAGGGGGAGGGAGAAAGGGGAGAAAAGGGCAAGGGGGAGGGAGAGAAAGGGCAAGGGAGGGGAGAGAAAAAGGAGGGAAGAGAGAAGAGAGGGCAAGGGGGAGAGGGAGGAGAGAAAGAAAGGGCAAGGGAGGAAGGGAGAGGGGAGGGAGAGAAAGGGCAAGGGGAGGGAGAGAAAGGGCAAGGGGGGAGGGAGAGGGAGAGAAAGGGGAGGGAGAGAGAGGGCAAGGGGAGGGAGGGAGAAAGGGCAAGGGGGCATGGAGAGAAAGGGCAAGGGGGAGGGAGAAAGGGCAAGGGGGAGGGAGAGAAAAGGGCAAGGGGAGGGGGGAGGGAGAGAAAGGACAAGGGGGATGGAGAGAAAGGGCAAGGGGAGGGAGAGAAAGGGGCAAGGGGAGAGAGAAAGGGCAAGGGGAGGGAGAGAGAGGAAGGGGGGAGAAGGGAGAGAGGAGAAAGGGCAAGGGGGGGATGGAGAGAGAGAAGGGCAAGGGGGAGGGGGAGAGAAAGGACAAGGGGAGGAGGGAGGGGAGGGAGAAAGGGCAAGGGGGGGAGGGAGAGAAAAGGGCAAAAAAGGGGGGAGAGAAAGGGCAAGAGAGAAAGGGCAAGGGGAGAGAAAGGGGGGAGAGAAAGGGCAAGGGGGAGAGAGGAAAGAAAGGGCAAAGGGAGGGAGGGAGATAAGGGGGAGAGAAAGAGAGAAAGGGCAAGAGGGAGAAAGGGCAAGGGGAAAAGGGGCAAGGGGAGAGAGAAAGGCAGGGGGGGAGAGGGAGAGGGAGAAAGGGCAAGGGGGAGAAAGAAAAGAAAGAAAGGGCAAAGGGGAGAGGAGCAAGGGGAGGGAGATAAAGGGCAAGGGGGAGGGAGAGAAAGGGCAAGGGGGAAGGGAGAGAAAGGAATGGGGAGGGAGAGAAAGGACAAGGGGGAGGGAGAAAAAAGGGCAGGGGAGAGAAAGGGCAAGGGGGAGGGAGAGAAAGGGCAAGGGGGGAAGAAAGGCAAGGGGAGAGAAAGGGCAAGGGAGAGGGAGAAACAGGGGGAGAGAGGGGGGAGAGAAAGGGCAAGGGGAGGGAAGAAAGGGCAAGGGAGAGAGAGAAAGGGCAAGGGAGAGAAAGGGCAAGGGGAGAGGGGAGAAAGAGAGAAAGGGCAAGGGAGAGGAGAGAAAGGGCAGGCCAAGGGGGAGAGAAAGGGGAGAGGGGGAGAAAGGGGAGAGAAAAGGGCAAGGGGGAGAGAAAAAGGCAAGGGGGAGGGAGAAAAGGGGCAAGGGGAGGGAGAGAAAGGGGGAAGAGGGAGGGAGATGGGTGGAGGTTTGGGGGAGAGAAAAGGCAAGGGGGGGAGAGAAAAGGCTTGAGGAACGGGGAGAGAAAAATAAACAACATTGTCGGGGAGGGAGATGGGTGGAGGTTTGGGGGTCTTGAGGAACGTTCGGTTAAATTTTAGTTGCTGTGTGTCTCTTTCTTTCTTTCGTCACCGGCAAGATGAACGATTATAAGAAAAAAGAGTGAAAAGGAAAGAAGTAGGACCTAACAGCAACACTCTGGATGGTAAACAGCTCGCGAATCAGAGCTAACTGGATTGGTATTCTGGATGGTAAGATGGTGTCACAGTGTGAATCAAGGTTTGGAACAGTGTGAATCAAGGTTTGTAACAGTGTGAATCAAGGTTTGTAAAAATTGTAACAGTATGAATCAAGGTTTGGAACAGTGTGAATCAAGCTTTGTCACAGTGTGAATCAAGGTTTGTAACAATGCAAATCAAAATGGGAGCACAAAAAAAGAGAAAAGAGTCAAATTTAAAATGCATTGACTCACCTAAGCCGCTGATTTCATGTAGATCTGCTATCAGTCTACTGGAGTTTCTGGTCTCCAGTGTCAGGGACCAAATTTCACTCACATTTGCATAATAGAGTATTGCTTCACCACCTGAGTGAGATTTTATAGATATTTATATATAACATTACCGTATGATGATGATGATGGTGGTGGTGACGATGATAGATAGGTTTATAAGTAAATTAAGTCCCATGGTCAAATTAATTGATCGTTGGAGAATCAGTAATAGAGACCAGATTTTTCTAGCCATACGGCGTAATGTGGTAGTTTGCCATTGCTTTTCACGCCACCTTGACTTTCGCTGAGTCTGAACAGACATAGCTACCCATTTCACTGCTGGGTCGACAGAGGAGGACCAGAAAATTTTGCCCGGACTAAGAATCGAACCCGGGATTCCTCTCCTGCGTGGCAGTCAGACGCTCTACCGACTGAGCTACCGGTACCTCTAAGATCTAACAATAATGATAATAACAATAATGATAATAACAATAATGATAATGACAATAATGATAACAATAATGATAACAATAATGATAACAATAATAATAATAACAATAATGATAATAACAATAATGATAACAATAATGATAATAACAATAATTATAATAACAATAATGCTAATAACAATAATTATAATAGCAATAATGATAATAACAATAATTATAATAACAATAATGATAATAACAATAATGATAACAATAATGATAATAACAATAATGATAATAACAATAATTATAATAACAATAAGGATAATAACACTAATGGTGCAGCAGATGATATCATTGATTAAACGATATCTAGGTTAAATGTATTTACTTTTAATCTGAAATGTCCGCATTAAATTATGCAGATTTTGAAAATAGATGTGTAGTATTTCTGGCTACAAGGGGACAGGTGATCTTCCCAAGACCAAGAGGACGCCCACCTCAAAGATGGCCCGACAACATCAGGGAGCAGTGCAGCATTTCATGGAGCAGTGCAGCATTTCATGGAGCAGTGCAGCATTCCGCTCCTAACAGCGGACAGAAGGGCACTATCCAAAGAAAAATGGAATAAATTTGTGTGTAATTGAGTCGCAAGGGGGCGTCACGTACTAAGCAAGTAAGCAAGTAAGCAAAATAATATGAATAACTTTGTTAAGTGATCATCCTCCTTAAGGCGACACAAATCTAATGACAATACTCCATTACATCACCTGTAGCTTTACAACCGCGCATGTCGTCTGCGATTGAGTAACCATGGAGACAAGTGCAGATAGCGTGTGAGTGAGATGTGTAGCATTTCTGGCTGCAAGGGGGAAGGTCATCTTTCTTGTCAGAGTTACAATAGTCAACCTCTGCAATAATTATTTTATTTTTTTTAAAGAGTACAGCAATACAAACAGTGAGGCAAGGGGCATATCAAAAGTGTGAAGGCTACTGACAATAGATAATATTAAATCCCCCACAGGAACAAAGACGAGACAAATACAAGGCATCAACAGAACCAAAAAACAATCTTTGGCCACCATATTGGGATTGAACTAGCAACCTCTGCATCGGCACTCATCGCCTCGTCATGAAAAGAGAGCGTGCTACCAACCAAGCCAAGTACGCTCCTTAATACTGCTTGTATAATACAGCATGTGGCATCGGTGGCCTAGTCGTTTAAGTTGGCGGACTTGGGATCATGAGGTCCCGGGATCGAATCCTAGGAATGTTAAGTCCAACCGTTTGTCTCTCGGGAAAGACACCACCCATTTTACCCCCACTTCCATATTACCCCCACACGTTCCATTTTTTATCCGTTTTACCCCCCCCACACGTTCCATTTTCCATATTACCCCACACGTTCCACCCCCACACGTTCCATTTACCCCCACACGTTCCATTTTTCCACCCCCACTTTTTACCCCATTCCATATTACCCCCACACGTTCCATTTTACCCCACACGTTCCATATTACCCCCACACGTTCCATATTACCCCCACACGTTCCCACTCGTTCCATTTCCATATTACCCCCACACGTTCCATATTACCCCAAATCGACCCCCACACGTTCCATTCCATTTTACCCCCACACGTTCCATTTTACCCCCACACGTTCCATTTTACCCCCAAACCCCCACACGTTCCATTTTACCCCCACATTCCATTTTACCCCCACACGTTCCATTTACCCCACACGTTCCATTTTACCCCCACCCATTTTACCCCAAATTCGTTCCATTTTACCCCCACTCGTTCCATTTTACCCCCAACGTTCCATCGACCCATTTTCCATTTTACCCCCAAATTTTACGACCCATTTCCATTTTACTCTCCCCCACTCGACCCATTTTACCCCAAATCTTACCGACCCATTTTATCTCCATCCCACCCATTTTACCCTTGTTCCACCCATTCCCCTCCCACGCGACCCATTTTACCCCGTTCCACCCATTCTACCCACACTCGACCCATTTTACCCTCACGCGACTCATTTACCCCCACTCGACTCATTTTACCTCCATCCCACCCATTTTACCCCCCGTTCCACCCATTTTCCCACCACTCGAACAAGGTGCAAATTGATACCGGTACCAGCACCATTACTGCCACCTGTTTCCGCTTCATACCATAGAAACTGGAATTAATTCCCACATTAGGCCTGATTGGCAATACAAGAACTTTACTACGTCACTTGTACATGTCATACAGTAATCGTCACCAAAGCATACACCTCTAAAATGCATAAGTTAAATTCCTTCACGGCTTTTATATGGTATATAGAGTCAGAGCTTTTCCCGGTTTCTATAGCGTGAAGCGGAACAAGTGACAATAATCACCTCTGGAACATGAAGCTAGTCTGTCGCAGGCTTTTACTCCCAAGCTATTGCTGGTACCCCCAGGGGGGAGATTTGTTGTTAGGGCTTGGTGTTTGTTTTGATTGTATTATGTTGATTGTTTTGTTTTGTTCTTTGTTTCTTTATTTTTCTTGTCTTTTCTTTTTTTTTTTTGGGGGGGGGGGGTCCCCCCCCTTGTTTTTGTTTTATTTTTGTTATCAAAAGAGTGAATTTCATTGAGATTTTACTGTCGTCTGCTAGTCCAAGGAAAGGCTGTCTGTCGTGATTGGTAAGTCCAATTCGTCTGGTCACTCCCTGTTTTAATGTAAGGCCTCAAATCGTCTGGTTCTGTTTGCTAGCTAGTCAATTCGCTCAGATCGTAAGACAAAACCGTGCTGCTAGTGCTATCCTTTACCATGAGCCAGTGATATAATGCCATCAGGACACTAATGCGTTTGTTGTGTTTTGTTTCATCTGGAATTTAGATACCCCCCCCCCCCCCCCCCCGTCAACCATGGACGGTAATCGCAGGATGAATTAAGAAGAATTCGCAAGATGAAAGAGATGCATTGTACTACATGTATGTATTGTGAAAGAGTGGAAGAAGGAAGCAGAACCCTACCAGTAGCACTCACCGACCACTAACTAAACACTGGGCGATGGGTCCTTTGCTTAGTTGGGTGGGTTGTTTTTCTATTAAAAGTTCCTTCAAGGCCGTTACAGCCCATATAGAGCCGAAGTGTATCCCGGTTTCAATAGCGTGAAGCGGAACGGATGACAACAATCACCTCCTGGCCAGGACGCTCGTCCCGACGCAGGTTTTTATTCCCAAGCTAGTAGTGCTTGTACCCATTTGCACGTCCTGGGTAGAGTGGGGGGGGGGGGAAACGCGTTTTAAGCGTCTTTCCCAAAGGAACACAACGTCGGACCTGGCTTTGCTAGGATTCGAACCCGGGACCTCATGATTCCCCAGTCCGGCAGCCTTACTTACAGCTCAGCCACATACGCCACACCATAATTTGCTCAGTGGTAATGTGGACAGATTTTGATTTGATTTGATTTGATGTTACCCACATTCACAACTAACGTGACCTCGACGGGGTCGGGGCGGGGACCGGGGGGGAGGTGGTGGGCGTCTTGGTAAAATTTAAAATTTTGCCCAGACTGCCCTTTAACTAGCCAGGGAATATAGCTACGCCCGCCATGTCGCTGGCTGCTGGGTCGACAGGACGGCCAAAGTCAGACCTTCCCCGGGACTGGATTGTGATTCGATTTGATTTGATTTACCCAAGTCCACAACGAAGGTGATCTCGGGGTTTTTTGGTAGGATTTTTATTTTTCCGGACTGCTCTGTAAACAGCCAAGGGATCTTTTCTGTGTCTCCGATGGGACTAGATGTCGATCCACCTACCTCGACTAGGAGGAGGAGAGGGGGGGGGAGATTTTGCTGGAAAAAAAACTCGAGAAAAATGTCCAACTGTTGGTCGGGCTCGAACCCACTACCTTTTGGTTGAGAGGCCGACACCTTGCCTCTAGACTAATTGATATACCAGTCGCTTTACCGAGTGAGCTACTACTGGCACCGACCAGCTACAGTTGGTTTCTTTCATTTAGATTTACCCCCGTCCACCATTGTGGTGATCTCATGGTGAATTAAGAGGATCAACAGCAAGAATATGAAAGATAAATAAAAGAGAAGGAAAGAACTAGGACCTACTAGCTCTGCCCACCAACCGCCCACACCAGCTAGAGAAGAGAAGGAGAATAAAACAACAAAGGCAATACTCACTGTGACAAGTTTTCCCGTTGTCTTCAAGGGAGTAGCCTTCATCACACATACATTTGACTCCTTCCACAGACGGGAAACAGCTGTGCTCGCACTCCAGTTTTAAGCACAGATCAGCTGGAGAGTTTGATTCGATTTGATTTGATTTGATTTGATTTGATTTGATTTGATTTGATTTGATTTGATTTGATATTCCTATGTATGCACAACTAACAGTGATCTTGGGGAGTTTTTGGTAGGATTTTTTAATTTTTTTATTTTGCACGAACTGTCTTGTAAACAGCCAAGGATCGTAAACGTGCACAGAGTGTTGTTGTAATCTGCACACGGGACCTCCTTTTTATCGTCCCGTCTCCGATGGGACTAGCTGGTGTCGATCTACCTACCTGGACCAGAGGGGGGGGTTGATTTTACTCGGGGAAAAACACCCGATCTTCTTCTTCTTCCTTCCTCTTCTTCCTCTTCCTCTTCTTCTTCTTATTCTTATTAGTAGAAGTAGTAGTAGTAGTAGTAGTAGTAGTAGTAGTAGTAGTAGTAGTAGTAGTAGTAGTAGTAGTAGTAGTAGTAGTAGTAGTAGTAGTAGTAGTAGTAGTAGTAGTAGTAGTAGTAGTAGTAGTAGTAGTAGTAGTAGTAGTAGTAGTATCAGTAGTATAGTATTTTTGTAGTATCATTATCATTAGTAATTATTAGTATCATTATCATTATCATTATTTTTGTTATTATCATTATCATTATAATTATTCTTGTCATTATCATTATCATTATTATTCTTAGTATTATTATCCTTATTATTATTATTATTATCATTATCATCATTATCATCATTGTCATTATTATCATTATCATCATTATTATTTTCATTATTATTATTATTATTATTATTATTATTATTACCAATATTATTATTATTACCAATATTGTAGAGCTACTCACCACAGTTATTCTTCTCATCAGACCCATCGTCGCAATCGTCGTGACCGTCACAGACAGAGTGTGGGAACAAACAGTCGCTGTGGTCCTGGCACTGAAACAGTTCTGGGTCTCCTTTGCAGTCGTCGTCTTGACGAGGAATGAATGAATGCAAACAGTGATCAGTGAAACACCACCACAGGTCGAGTCGAGTCAGGTCAGGTCAGGTCAGGTCAGGTCAAGTCAGGTCAGGTGTGGTTTGATTGGGGTTTGTTGGGGGGTTTGTTGGGGTTGGGTTTCTTTTTAATATAATTTAAAATAAGATGAACAAGCATGTTGACTCCTGAAAAGAATGTATTAACTCATATGATCATTGAAAAAGATTTTTATAACACAGCATATTGTAAAGAAAGTCTGCTAACTCATGAGAGCATTGAAAAGACTGTTTTAACACAGCAATATTGTAAAGAAAGTCTACTAACCATGAGAGCATTGAAAAGATTTGTTTTAACACAGCAATATTGTAAAAAAAAAGTCTACTAACTGATGAGAGCATTGAAAAGATTTGTTTTAACACAGCAATATTGTAAAGAAAGTGTACTGACTCATGAGAGCATTGAAAAGACTGCTTTAACACAGCAATATTGTAAAGAAAGTCAACTAACTCATGAGAGCATTGCTTGGGATTAAAACCTGCGTCATATTATTAGTGTTCTGTCCAGGAGGTGATTATTGTCACCTGTTTCACTCCACGCTATAGAAACCGGGATAAGCTCTGATCCCATGGACCGTAGGGCCTTGAGGGAACTTACTACAATAGCCAATCAAATGCAATTCTGGATCTTAGTCCACGACATTCATACTAATAAATGATAGAGATAAAGATAAAGATGAATTTATGGTCCGTATCCCCGCACAAGTGCAAGCTCACTGACTACATCATTTATCCCCCAGCAGTCCATTTCATTCAAGTCCTTCTCAACTTCCGGGGTCGCGGGGGGGGCATACAGTACACAAGCCTGTTAGGCTTTTCGCACGAACACTCGGACAAGATCTTTCTCTACCTATTGCTTGGTACTCATTCACACCTGAGTCAAATGAGAAAATTAGAGTGAAGTACATTTCCTAAGAGTACAACGTTGTAAAAAAATCCACCTGTACCAGCAGTGGGGCTCGAACCAGTGTCCTCGTGATTATCAGCTCACAACACTACGGTTTAGCTACAACGCCTCTTAAATTAAACAATGGATACAATCGTTTTGGGGTGGGGGTTTTTTTTAACAAGCGTACACTAATCGAGTAGTTAATTCGATTTAGTCAAATTAATTTATGTTCTATCACGAGGGGTATAGATCTAGGTTGTGTTGAATGTAAGCATTTCGGATTTATTTAACTTTTGTTTCTATTTTAAATGGATAGATGGATTTAATGTTCTCAGCCCCTTCCCGCCCCCCCCTCCTCCTCAATAGCTGGGTTACCCAATAAAACCCTCAATGACCAACAGTAGACTTTCCACGGAGAGGGAGCTAAGTGAACTTCGGCATTGAAAAGAGGGGGGGCGGTGGGCTCCTTTTACCCGATGTAATTAATGGAGGGGGCTCCTTTTTAACAGATGTAATTAATGGGGGGGGGCTCCTTTTACCCGATGTAATTAATGGGGGGCTCCTTTTAACATATGTAATTAATGGGGCGGGGCTCCTTTTACCCGATGTAATTAATGGGGGGCTCCTTTTACCCGATGTAATTAATGGAGGGGGAAGCTCCTTTTAACAGATGTAATTAATGGGGGGGGGGGGCTCCTTTTACCCGATGTAATTAATGGAGGGGAAGCTCCTTTTAACAGATGTAATTAATGGGGGGAAGCTCCTTTTAACAGATGTAATTAATGGGGGGCTCCTTTACCCGATGTAATTAATGGGGGGCTCCTTTTACCCGATGTAATTAATGGGGGGGGCTCCTTTTACCTGATGTAATTAATGGGGGGCTCCTTTTACCCGATGTAATTAATGGGGGGAGCTCCTTTTACCTGATGTAATTAATGGGGGGAGCTCCTTTTACCCGATGTAATTAATGGGGGGGGGCTCCTTTTACCTGAAGTAATTAATGGAAGGGGGTCCTTTTACCTGATGTAATTAATGGAAGGGGAAGTCCTTTTACCTGATGAAATTAATGGAAGGGTCCTTTTACCCGATGAAATTAATGGGGGGGGTCCTTTGTACCTGATGAAATTAATGGAAGGGGGTCCGTTTACCCGATGTAATTAATGGGGGGGGGAAGGGTCCCCGCTTGCCTAAAATGAAAGCAGCAGAACCCGTAACTGACTCTGACTCCAACTTAAGCCGTAAGCGACAATGCCGCCGTTTGTTTAAGAAGAAGAAGAAGAAGAAGAAGAAGAAGAAGAAGAAGAAGAAGAAGAAGAAGAAGAAGAGGAAGAACAACAAGAACAACAAGAACAAGAAGAACAAGAAGAACAAGAACAAGAAG
>JAXRKP010000066.1:450000-527500 GCA_037039925.1 Doris montereyensis | reverse complement strand
GAGTCCCCACTCAAGAGTTTAACATAGGGTAACCCCAGGAGAGATTCTTGATTGTTCTAGTCACATGGCATAATGGCATAGTCACGTGGTTTGCCATTGCTTTCCACGCCGGCTTTACTTTCGCCCAGTCTGAAAAGACATAGCTACTGTATTAGCTACCCATTCCACTGCTGGGTCGACAGGAGAGCCAGAAAAAATAATTGCGAATTCGGGCCTCCTGCGCGGTTGGTAGATAGACGCTCTACCGACTCAGCTACCGGTGGGGAGGAGGAGGGGGAGACACATAGTTAAAATAGACAATAATTTATTCGTGTTACAGTTGTGGGGAGGGAGGGGGATACAAAATATTTAAAATATACAATTATTTATTCGTGTTACAGTTGCGGGGAAGGGGGATACATAGTTAAAATATACAATTATTTATTCGTGTTACAGTTGTGGGGAGGAGGGGGGGATTAAAATATTTAAAATATACAATTATTTATTCGTGTTACAGTTGAGGGAGGGGGGATTACATAGTTAAAATATACAATAATTTATTCGTGTTACAGTTGTAGGGAGGGGGGGAGAATTACATAGTTAAAATATACGATAATTTAGTCGTGTTACAGTTGTAGGGAGGGGGAGGGGGTTTACATAGTTAAAATATACAATAATTTAGTCGTGTTACAGTTGTAGGGAGGGGGGGGGAGGGGGATACATAGTTAAAATATACAATAATTCAGTCGTGTTACAGTTGTAGGGAGGGGGGGAGGGGATTACATAGTTAAAATATACAATAATTCAGTCGTGCTACAGTTGTGGGGAGGAGGGGTGAGGGGGTTACATAGTTAAAACATACAATAATTTAGTCGTGTTACAGTTTTGTTACAAAACGCTTCATATGCTTCATAACAGATAAGTAGGCCCTTGACTCACCACAGTGTTGTTCATCCGTGTTATCGCCACAGTCGTCGACTCCATCGCACCGACGATTCAGCTCTATGCACCGCTCGTTGTCGCATTCAAACGAGGAAAAGTGGCAAGTTTCGTCTGACAACAGAGTGAAGAAAGGAGTACAATCCGGTATAGTATCAATATCGTACATGTCTTTCCCATTAGATATATTAAGTTCATGGGGCACGTCTGTCTGTCTGTCTGTCTGTCTGTCTGTCTGTCATTTGTTCCTTTGTTCCATGGTATTCTTTGGCCTACATTCTTACAGCTTGAAAATAATGGCGTCGGTGGCGACCGAGCGGTTAAGCTGCCAGACCGGGGATCACGTGGTTCCGGGTTCGAATCCCAGTACCAGTAACGGTAGCTCCGCCGTTGTTTTCAGGGAGGTATTTTCCCCCTCAACCTAGAAATTAGCATCACCTGACTAGCGTCTCCACTTCACGCTATAGAAATCGGGAAATGATCCGGCTCTATGGGCCGTAACTTTACTAACAGCTTGATTTAGTAAAATTCTGGATCTCAAAAAATATCCCCCAATCAAATTGTTACAATGGGAATGGTTAGTTTATGGGACTCAGGTCGTGAGGTTCTGGGTTCGGATCCTGAGTATGTTATGTCCGACTGTGTTCCATAGGAAATATCCTTTACATCTATTTCACCCACTCGTCACAGGTGCAAAATGGGAAAGTGAAATCTGCGACAGACTCGCGTCCTGTTCAGGGTATCATTTTGATATATTGTCACCTGTTTCACTTCACACTATAGAAACCGGGATAGGCTACACTTCTATGGGCCACAATTGCCGTAAACGAGTATATTTGGGACTGTTTCAAAGGAAGACAGCATTGTCTGGCACTTTGTGTCTGAACGCTACACATATCAAAGTTAATGTCAATACATTCATTTTAACTATAGATTGAAACTTGGCAACACAAACGTTGTTTTGTTGTTGTTGTTGTTGTTGTTGTTGCAATATTGAAGAGTGCGTTCAGTCGAATTTTCCAAGGCCTTCCATAATGTTATGTAATACTGTTTATGTATAGCAGGCTGTCGACTCTAGGTGTGTAGCTCAAATCTCCTAGGTGTGTAGTCTTAGTTGTGTAGTCCTAGTTGTGTAGTCCTAGTTGCGTAGTCCTAGTTGCGTAGTCCTAGTTGCGTAGTCCTAGTTGTGTAGTCCTAGTTGTGTAGTCCTAGTTGTGTAGTCCTAGTTGTGAGCAAAGCAAACCAAAAAATGATGGAACTCGTCAGGAGAACGTTTACCTTTCTTGAAAAGGTAGATTTCCTATGGAACACAAAGTCGGACATAACATAGTCAGGATCCGAACCCAGAACCTCACGACCTAAGTCCCATAAACTAACCACTCCCATTGTAACAATTTGATTGGGGGATATTTTTTTTAGATCAAACTTTTTGTTTTGTTTTGTTAGGCCCCGTCTGTCTCGAATACGCTAGCGTTATTCGGAGAGTCGTCACAAAGGGCGGTCAGAAATGGTAGAATTTGTACAAAGAGCAGCCACTAAAACACTGAAAGAGTACCCCAACAAAAAAAGTTGCAACTATACAAAAAAGTTACATCATCACAATTAAGGCGAAATATGACAATAATAAGTGACAACTCCACTAATAAAGACGGAATAAACACGTCACGTTTCGGGTATAACCCTTCGTCAGACAACAAACGAGAAATATCTAGAATCTAGATCTAAGTACTATCTCAGGCATCACACAATGTGATGTCATAAGAAAAACATAAAGGAGAAAGAAAAAAGAAAAAAAGACAGTGATGATAAGAAACGTAGCATATTTCACCTTTGACTTCACTCCACTGTGGCTCCTTCGTATCATCACAATTAGGAAGGAGGACCAGATGAGACCTAATACAACTTTATAGAAATACCATAATTACGACGACTTTTTCAAAATCTCAGAAGTTGATGGTACTAGAAACAGTGTAGGGAGCTTTATTATTATTATTATTATTATTATTATTATTATTATTATTATTATTATTATTATTATTATTATTATTATTATTATTATTATTATTATTATTATTATTATTATTATTATTATTATTATTATTATTATTATTATTATTATATTGATATTGCTTCACTTGTGAATAGAAGTTAAGCATTTGCGTTCAGAATTATTAATTTCTTTTGATAATGTACTGTTTACTGTCACCTTAATATGTACCATCACTCAACAGCTTAACGAAACAAAAAATTAGTCCTGATGAAGACCCTAAATTGAAAGACTTTTCTTTACTATACATTAACTATAATGCAATGTTATAAGATAGGCATGCAAACAGACCTAAACAAAGTTGATAAATAATAAGGCGACACAAATAGGCTGCGAGGCCTAAGACCAAACAGCCTTACTCAACATGTTCCTTTTTTTTTATTAGATCAAAAGTAAAGTTCTTCCAATGCGTTACGGCCCATGGTGCTGGGCCTAGCTTTGCCAAGACTCGAACCCAGAACCTCAACAGGCGTACGTCTTGACAGCCTAGAATCGCCAATACGGTATGACTGCTAATACGGTATGACTGCCAATACGATATGACTGCTAATGACTGGTATCTGCTAATACGGTATGACTGCTAATACGGTATGACTGCTAATACGGTATGACTGCCAAATCTAATGCGAAAACAAGACCAATGAATTTAAGGAGTAATTGTTTGGAGTTTTTTTTTATTCATTTCCGCCAAGGAGACTCAAACCAAACACCTGTGTGTGTGCACAGTGAATATTACGGTGTATTGTACCGCAGTGCATAGCGTGGGCCAACACACAAATCATTTTCTGTTTATCTGGGATCGAACTAATCAATGCAGCATATTTGATTCTTGTTTTTCTTGAATTGTTTTTCTTATCCTTTTTTTCTTATTTGTTTTTGGTTTTGGGAGGGTTTTTTTTTTGAGGATTTCATTAACCGAGACCAATTTTGTTGGTGAACCTTGGCTTACTGTGTGGTGAGTCGGCACTGTTGGCATGAAAAATTCAATTCAATTCAATTCAATTCAAGTCAAGTCAAGTCAAGTCAAGTCAATTCATTTCATTTCATTTCAATTCAATTCAATTCAATTCAATTCATTTCATTTCATTCAATTTCATTTCAATTCAATTCAATTCATTTCAATTCAACTCAATTCAAAATACACTCAATTCAAACACTTTCATCCCAGAGGAAATTTGGTTTTAGACGTGTAAAAATGAATAGAAGTATAAGTAGATAAATCGTGTAAATGGACATAAGAATTAACGTTTTCATGCACACAATATGTATAATATATATTATTAAAAAAAGAAAGTAATAGATAAATATTCCATTTAAAAGTCATTACTTATCGTATCACATATTCCGATATAAATGATAATTATGGTAAAAAAATATGTTTCGTCTTCAAATTATCTCTAGAATTTCCATTCACTTAAAACTTTATAATTTGTATTATTTAAAAGTCTTATGCCTGCCGGTAAAAATGAAATTAGGTGTCTTTCAGTTTTAGTGTTAATTGTGATCAATCCATCGTGTCTTTTTGATCTTGATTTAGCTACATTGGTAAATAACGGATGTTTACTGTCGTCTTTTATCAATAATATTTTCTTTAAAGTATTTCTAACAAAGATTTCATCGATGAGACTAACATCAGTTGTAAATCTAGCTGCTGTTTTGATTCATCTATCTAATTTCATTTTGTCCCCTTTCTGACTGTTTCCTCCCCACCAAGTGATACAAAAAGATTTTTAAAATACTTTATAACTGATTTATAAAATCATGCTCCATTGCGTGACAAGATTCGCGGAAATGACCGGAACACATCTGATTCTGATACAACCCCAAAAAAAATGCGGCAACTTAAAGCAACATCTCAATAAACACGATTTTCTCAGCAAGAAGGTTGTAGTATTATCTTGATTCAAATGCAAACACCAAAATAAGGTGCAGTTTAGGTGTTGTAGCAAAACTGCAGTGCTGTAAATTTGTAATCACAACACTGGTTCAAAACCCATGGCTGGCACAGGTGTTTTTTCACAACGTACTTCAGGAAAGGTACTTCAATCTGCTTTCGTCACTTGACTCAGGTGTGAATGAGTACCAAGCTATAGGTAGAGAAATATCTTATCACGGTGTTAGTACGGGCGCCTAATAGACTGATGTATGTAGTGAATGCTCCCTAGGGAGTTCAGGAATAATTGAAATGGCTTGATGTACAGTCAGTGAGCCAGCTTGTGCAGAGATACAGATTATAGATTTAAATCAGTCTTTTTTCTCTTTCTCTCTCTCTCTCTCTCTCTCTCTATATATATATATATATATATATATATATATATATATATATATATATATATATATATATATATATATATATATATATATATATATATATATATATATATATTCTCTCTCTCTCTCTTCTCTGCTCTCTCCATAAAACCGAGCCTCATCTTTTTACCTCAGTTATGTCCCTTGGGTGTGCCCGCCTACAAGCTCCTTCCCAAAATTCCTAAGACAGCAGAGAGGAAAGAATTATGAAGATGCCATGACAAAAGAAGCAAACACGATGAGAAGAAGAGAACGCTCATCAATAAGATGAGGATGCGACTGACGTATCATCTTGTACATGGCGAAAAAGCATAGCACTACCAGCAGACACTTGATAATTTGAAGGAGGGCGGGGGTAGGGGGAGCATCTAAAAGGAAAAACGTGGATCAGGTAGGGGCATCTAAAAGGAAAAATGTGATCACAATTTAATAATAAGATAGCATGCCCTTATCAAATTTTTTAGGTAGGGAGAATGAGTCAAGACTAAATTCAATGTACAAGTCAAAGAGCGATACCGACGATAGATCTAGATTCTACATAATAATAACAATAATATCAAAATATTGCATTAGCCTTTATCTGAAATCACCGAAAGGGAGGGATTCTCGTATTCATTATTTCAATCTGCGACATCACAAGGAAAACTATCTCACTACAGTGACCGCAGTTTTTGTATAATACTAATAATACTTACTTGTTTTAAATTCCGAAATAACGGAAGAACAAAATAATACCGGAAAACACAAAATGCTCCATGTACGAAGACGACCAAAGGAAGCCATTTTTTTGACTCCAGTAGAATTGTTTCACTTCCACAGCGACGTGTTCTCGAAACTGTGAGAGTCAAACCTTTGCTTGCCAGTGTGCACAAATGTAATTTTCCTAAAGCTTCTCAAATCATAACTCAACAGTGAGCACTAGTCCTGCCTCCTAGGTAAGAAAAGGGAGGGGGAGGGAGGGAGAGAGGGAGAGAGATATTTATTCATATGAAATAGTGCACTGATTTAGCCAAAAGGACGTGCAGAAAAGGATGAGTAGATTTCTAAAGTCACGTGAGTCAAGACGCATCTCTCTCTCTCTCTCTCTCTCTCTCTCTCTCTCTCTCTCTCTCTCTCTCTCTCTCTCTCTCTCTCCATCTCTCTCTCTCTCTCTCTTCCCTCTCTCTCTCTCCTTCCCTCCCTCCATCCCTCCTCTCTCTCTCTCTCTCTCTCTCTCTCTCTCTCTCTCTCTCTCTCTCTCTCTCTCTCTCTCTCTCTCTCTCTCTCTCTCTCTCTCTCTCTCTCTCTCATAGACTCCCTGTGATTCATGAAATTGTTGGCAACTTACTTACGACGTCGGTATGAGCACCCTCGGGTTAATCGGTGCATGATACGAACTATTAATATTATAAACTATTTCGGTATGGAAAACCCTTTAGCACTACTTGATTACAAAATATTATATCAACTCACCATGTAGGCCTAATATTATACACACCACGGTTGCTCTGTCTCTCACAACTTGTCAGTCATCCCTCTTTATTACCTCACCCCCTCCCCCCTCCCTCTTTTTTGTTTTTTGTTTTGTGTTTGCCACTCACTCCTCGGCCTTGGTTTGTACTTTTTGTTTGTTTCATTGCACTACCCCGTTCATTATATGCGAAGATTTTTTAAATTTAATTTGATTTACCCACATCCACAACTAAGGTGATCTCAGGTTTTTTTTGATAAGATTTCAAATTTAGCCCGCACTGCCCTGTAAACAGCCAAGGGATCTTTAACGTGCACAGAGTGTTGTGATCTGCACACGGGACCTCCTTTTTATCGTCTGTCTCCGATGGGACTAGGTGTCGATCCACTTACCTGGACCAGGTAGGGTGGGGGAGGGGTAGATTTTGCTCCCAAAAAAAATATTCAACCATTGACGGGGCTCGAACCCACTACTTTTGGTTGTGAGGCCGACACTTTGCCTTTGGACTACGGAGTAGAGAGAGAAGAGAGAGAGAGAGAGAGAGAGAGAGAGAGAGAGAGAGAGAGAGAGAGAGAGAGAGAGAGAGAGAGAGAGAGAGAGAAAAGAGAGATGGAGAGAGAGATGGAGAGAGAGAGAGAGACAGACAGAGACAGAGACAGACAGACAGCGAGAAGATATAAATAGACAGATAGACAGACAGACAGCGACAAGCATATAAGGGACAGATAGACAGACAGACAGAAAGAGAGAGAGAGAGAAAGAGAGAGAGAGAGAGAGAGAGAGAGAGAGAGAGAGAGAGAGAGAGAGAGAGAGAGAGAGAGAGAGAGAGGGAGAGGGAGAGATGATTTCGATGGAAAGGAAGAAAAATGCAATATAGCAGGATGAATGACATAATATTATGAAAGGGTGAAAAGAGAAAATGTTATATTGTACTACTACATATATTTTATGATTTATATCAGTTGTCAGAAGGTATGATACTTTATCATGGCATCACCTTAACTAATGGGTACGCCATGCCTATGATTGTGATGGTGATAATGATGGTGATGGTGATGGTGATGATGATGATGATGCCCGCATCAACATTCAACTTCAAGGTCTCTGTCAGTGTCATATGATTATAACTATGACCCATGTTCCACACCTGACGATCACCTGAATCCAAGGCCAACTGTTATGTATGTAAATCAACAAGACAAGCAGCCATGGTTTACATTATAAATATAAGGAAATGTCCTACCGGAAGGCAGTCGTGATTATCATGGCCTTCCCCATATATCATATAGCTTGGATTTCTGTCTGTCTGACATCTGCCTATCTGTAGGTATGTCTGTTTGTCTCCCTCTGTCTGTATGTGTCTCTTTCTTTCTCTATCTATCTGTCTCTCTCTGTCTGTCTGTCTGTCTGTCTGTCTCTCTCTGTGTCTGTCTGTCTCTCTGTCTGTCTGTGTGTATCATTGTTTCTCTCGCTGTGTCTGTGTGTCTGTCTAGTGTTTGTCTGTCTGTCTGTCTCTCTCTCTCTCTCTCTCTCTCTCTCTCTCTCTCTCTCTCTCTCTCTCTCTCTCTCTCTCTCTCTCTCTCTCTTTCTCTCTGTCCCTCTCTCTCTCTTATAATTACGACACAACCAATAGATTTAAATACAGTATAATTATAAAATTATTAAATTCCATGGTGACCTAGTGAGACAAGACATGAAAATGTTTTTTTTTTTAATGTGATCAATACCACCCAGAAAGTGCCCTGCATGGTGAAGGGAAGGAGGGGGGGGTGGCGCGCATGCCGATCTTGGCCATCCACGCGTCTCAGATATCAGTTGCTTGGGGGACACGGCGGTCCAGAGACAAGGTGTCGGGAATCTCAACCAGGTCTATCTATAATTTTCTTTACTTTTCTTGTTCTTCTAAAAGTTTGTAGAATTTATGGAGGTCTGGTTTAAAAAGCCCAATGTGATCGACCTCACTTTTATTAACACATGCCGTAGTAAGTACCGGTATGTATGATGTATATTACGTTATTCTGATGACCACGATACCATTCAGATGATTATTATTATTATTAATATTATTAATATCATTATTATTAGGCATGAACAATGTTATTCCAGCTTTATAAAAATTTAAAAATCAGTTCAAAATTAGCAGCTTAGTCTTAGGGTGAATGAAAAATCGATTCCTAAATTAAATGTATCATCGTATAACATACATTTTTATTCATAATGTACATGTATAATTATTTCATTGGAACATACCCTTTCCAGCATAATAATATAATAATATGCGGTGATCTCAGTCTCAGGGTGAGTTAAGACTGACACAGCAAGTTGAAAGACATGTACATTTAAAAGAGTGGAGTGAGAGGAGAAAACAAGGACCCACCAAACAACCACTACCGTTACCAACTGCCCATGATGAAGAAAGCGGTGAAAATGAAATGACCAGATTCTTAGACAAAACAAAAACAACAAAAACAAAAAACAGCCAAAACAAAAACAACATCAAAACACCAACATAAATCAGCTGCATAGATCTAGTTAGTTTTTTTAAATCGTATTTTATTAAGATTGATATTTTGTTAAAGTTTTACATAAATTTATTCTGATCAACAATGGGCCGAAAGAACAAAGATTTCCTCACTGTTGGGTTCTCTGCTAAACCCAGCTAGACATCTGCTATGGATAAACCCTGAGATCACCGCCACGGTGGACAGGGCTACCTCAAAGAAACAACGCTATGGATAAATCTGCTTGACAAAGTGTGAACAAGAATACTGAAAACCATCAAAATCAATGACACAATAAACTTAAATCTCTCAGATGCTGCCTAATGCCATAGAAGAGGCAATTATGCTGCCACGTGTTCGATATTTGAGGGGGAGGGGGGGATATGAAAAGCAGCCTTTGCATCTAAACGATTAGATCAGTTATCAAAACAAAAGAAAATATCAACGTATAATACACGAGAAGCCACAGTGGAATGAAGTCAAAAGTGATAAACAACAATAAGAGGCAACTCCACCACAAAAGACAAAACATATAACCTATAATACCGTACAATGATTTCAGTCACGTGACCACATTTGTTTTGTCTTTTTTTAATTTTATGAAGTTGTCACTTACTGACATTTATCACTTTTACAACCAAACATTTTTAATATTAATATGCAAACATACATAATTAATGCATAACTATAACAACAGTTTATTCCTTTGCCTTATTGTGGATTCTGACGTACAAAAAAAGTCAGGTATATAACAATAATAACATGAACATATATAATATCAATTTATTACAAACAAGGTTCAATGATCACATCCAGTGCAACCATTCCCTGAGATGAAAACTTGAGAAACGTATTGGTCCCTTTATTGAGATCATGGCATAGGTCATAGTCATACAACAAAAGATGGAGGAGATACCTTCCGGGTAGAATCCTTTCTGTTATCATATTTATCCATATTCTCCTATTCTGTCCCATCTTTATTGTGACCAAAACATGCATATTATACGTTTGAGGCTATTGGATAATTTACAACATCTGGTAGCAGTGGTAGTACATGTAGTAGTGTTTATACTCATAGTCTCGTATTTCTTGTACATGTACAATGTATGTACAATGATGCAATTTTTATAAGAAATATATTGAGTAAATCACACATAATTAAAAAGGCCATTTATGTATTTAATTGTATCGTGAATGCATGAATTTCAACAAAATTCTTTCATTTGTTATGACTTTTAGTGTTAACCCATTATTTAGTTTACCCACGGACGTATATGTGATCTGTGACAACAATTTACAAAGATTTTGAAAAGCACATGTGGACATAATCCTTATAATTTTATATTGTCCATATTCAGTAAGTGCCGGTTTGTAATGTATTGATTCACTGTTTACAGTCGTGAAAATTAAGAATGAAAGAGAGAGTAAAAGAGAAAGAGATAAATTATATTGTTATTTATTCCTTTTAATTTGAAATGTGACCAAAGCAAAGTTCCTACTGGACAAAAATAAAGAGTTCTTATTTTTATTCTTAGTCATGTCAAATACTGGCAACTTTAGGCCCACTGTTGTGTTCCTTGGGAAAGACACGTAACACACATTTTCCCCACTGGACTTAAGTGTAACTAGGTACCAATAAAAGGAGTGCTGGAGTATTGACATGACCAAGGGACAGGCTACAGTCCTCACCTGGCAGTCTTGTATCGCATTACAGCAAAAGATTCATTGGTCAACATTACTCCCTTTCAAACGACACCTTAATCAATAATCATTCAATCAACATGAGACAATCACCAACATTCAATCTGATATATATACGGTCATCAGGAAGCCCCATTTAAGGGTTTTTCAAGTTCTTTATCAGACTGGGAAATTCCTCCTTGGTGAAAGCTCTCTTGCAGCCTCTGGGAAGGTCTCGACAACTTGTCAAGTCAATTGTCCTCAGGTTTTTACAATTTTAAGTAGGCCACTGGAAATGCAAATCAAAACAGAAAAACAATTTAGATTGCACTGAAAAAAGCAAAACAAATAAGAAAAAAAGAGACCATTTAACCCTTAACTTGCTAGTCTTTTTGAGCTGTATGTAATTCCCATTGCTAAGGGTTTTTCAAAAATGGCAAAAATTAGGTACATTCCAAAATAATTCCATTCAAAAAATCATAACTCAGTAACCGCTTGGAATATCATCATAAATTTTCAACTACTGCCTCATACTCATTGCTAGATCTAGCTTTAACATCGCCTGATTCAACAGTCTCTGTTGAATTGTTAGAATCATCACTTTCAGCTAAATATTTATCCCTGAGTCGTCATCATGTCTATGCACTTCAATCTCATCATCAGAATCCATTCTCAATCACAATGAAGTACGGTCACGACCGAAAAATTGAAAAAAAATCAAGAATTCTGTGGTAGTTTGAGAAGAAAAAATTCACAGATCGAGGTCAGCCATTACAGAATCAAATAACTATCTATAGTCATGCTTTCATTCCTTAAAACTCAGTACATTGTGAATTCGCCTTAAGTCGGACTTAGCAATGGCGATGCATATCGGAAGTTTCGACTTAAGTCGAAAATAGCAAGGTAAGGGTTAAATTACATTGTTGGTAGGTTATGATATTACTCAATAAGGTCATGATGTTACTCAATAAGTAGGTCGTGATGTTACTCAATAAGTAGGTCATGATGTTACTCAATAAGTAGGTCATGATGTTACTCAACAAGAAATATCTGTAGTAATAGCAGGCCTAAAATGTTAAAAACACACAACAAGAATATACAAGCTCTGATGTCACAGACAGTGGGTCAACTCACACTAACGGCAATGGGGTGACGTTAGTAGCCTTCAGGTCTAAGTACTGCAAAGGGTAGCTTTCACCGGGCTCCGAATATCGCGACAAGGCACAGTCCAGGGCCAAGTCAACAAAGATGTTGTGAGAGAGCTCCAGTCTCTTCAAAGTAGATTTCCACTGAAAACAATCACCATAGAAAAGCTGATCAATGTTTTTATTGGCCACGATTTTTCTTGAGAGTGTGGCAAGAATTGGAAGATTACATCTCCTTATTTCTCTTTGAACGAGCTGAAAAATCAGTAAACCTGCACAAGTTTTATACCATCATGAACTTTAATCATTTCTCTTTTGCGTTTGTCCTAAATATACTCAATTTGAATTCCAAAAAGCTTTGTTTTTAATAAATTAGCGACGGGTTAATTAATGAAATCATAAATAATCAAGTAAGGAGGAAGAGGAGGTTTGGTTTAGTTTCATTGAAATTCACCCTGTCCAACATATACGGCGATCTCAGGGTCAATTAAGAGAAACAGTAAGATGAAAGACAAGAAGAAGAGTGAAAGGAAAGACGGTAGGACCTACCAGCAACGCCCACCAACTCTCCACGGAAGAGGAAAAGGAAAAGGAAAAAAAGAAGAAGTCATGTCAAGATGAGTGAACATGCGAGCAACCTACCACATCTACACACGCCTCAAGGTTGCCGTGTTCCGAATCTCTCCACCTCATGTCATTCATAAGAACCTCTTCAACTTCCGTCAGCGGCGAGACGATCCGACTAGGGACAAGACTTGAGCCGCTGATGTCCAAATGTTGCAACTTGTTCGTTGATCCAAACATTCTGAAACATAGGATAAAGACAAGGACATGAAAAGAAATGATGAAAGTGCAGTCATTTTTCACACAAAAGTTCAGTCTATTTTCACACACAAACTTCAATCTATTTTCACACATTAACTTCAGTCTATTTTCACACATTAACTTCAGTCTATTTTCACACATTAACTTCAGTCTATTTTCACACATTAACTTCAGTCTATTTTCACACATAAACCGCTTACTTTTATCTGCTTTCATTTTTGATTTACGACGATTGTAAACAAAGAGACGCTATGACATTCAATGAATTTACCAACCTGCTCACGAAAGTTACTGACAATTAAAGGCTCATCACAGTTATATAAAAGTATATATTTTCTGAAAACTGATATGGTTCTCTAGTTTATTATAATTTCTTCATTGAAATTGAAAGATGTCCAAGTCTCTAAAATTAATTTTAGCTGAGACAGGTATATTTTCATCACAGTTGCATCTCTTTGCTTAAGCACACCGACTGAATAGGAAGTGAGGGCTTAGGCACACAGACTAGAATTGTGGAGGGCCCTTAGGCAGGAAAGGGTTAATTGAAATTTACCCCGCTCACCATTTGCAAAGGTCTCAGTGTGAGTTAAGAGGAAACAGCAAGATCAAAGTGAAAGATAATTGCAAGAGTGATAGGGGACAAGGAGGACCTACCAGTAGCAACCGCCAACCACCCACACACGGGACGCAGACAGGGACAAGAAAATGATGAAAGTTCAGTCTATTTCATTCGTTGATCCAAACATTCTGAAACCTGGGATACAGATACGGACAAGGATATATGATGAAAGTTCAGTCTATTTCATTCGTTGATCCAAACATTCTGAAACCTGGGATACAGATACGGACAAGGACATGATGCAAATTCAGTCTATTTCATTCGTTAATCCAAACATTCTGAAACCTGGGATACAGATACGGACAAGGACATGATGAAAGTTCAGTCTATTTCATTCGTTGATCCAAACATTCTGAAACCTGGGATACAGATACGGACAAGGACATGATGAAAGTTCAGTTTATTTCATCCGTTGATCCAAACATTCTGAAACCTGGGATACAGATACGGACAAGGACATGATGAAAGTTCAGTCTATTTCGTTCGTTGATCCAAACATTCTGAAACCTGGGATACAGATACGGACAAGGACATGATGAAAGTTCAGTCTATTTCATTCGTTGATCCAAACATTCTGAAACCTGGGATACAGATACGACCATGATGAAAGTTCAGTCTATTTCATTCGTTGATCAAACATTCTGAAACCTGGGATACAGATACGGACAAGGACATGATGAAAGTTCAGTCTATTTCATTCGTTGATCCAAACATTCTGAAACCTGAGATACAGATACGGACAAGGACATGATGAAAGTTCAGTCTATTTCATTCGTTGATCCAAACATTCTGAAACCTGGGATACAGATACGGACAAGGACATGATGCAAATTCAGTCTATTTCATTCGTTGATCCAAACATTCTGAAACCTGGGATACAGATACGGACAAGGACATGATGAAAGTTCAGTCTATTTCATTCGTTGATCTCAAACATTCTGAAACCTGGGATACAGATATGGACAAGGACATGATGAAAGTTCAGTCAATTTCATCCGTTGATCCAAACATTCTGAAACCTGGGATACAGATACCCTTCAAGGACATGATGAAAGTTCAGTCTATTTCATTCTTGGATCCAAACATTCTGAAACCTGGGATACAGATACGGACAAGGACATGATGAAAGTTCAGTCTATTTCATTCGTTGATCCAAACATTCTGAAACCTGGGATATTCTTTCAGACAGGTTTTGCAAATTCCATCTAGTTCGTTGATCCAAACATTCTGAAACCTGGGATACAAACAAACAAAACATGATTTCAGTCAAACACTCCAGTCCAAACATTCTGAAACCTGGGATACAGATACAGACAAGGACATTTTGAAAGTCTTCAGTCTGATGGCTTCCGTGATCCAAATCATTATGAAACCTGGGATCACAGATACGGACAAGGACATGATGAAAGTTCAGTCTATTTCATTCTTGATTAGGTATTCTGGCTGGTGGGTGTTGCTGGTAGGTCCTGCTTCAGTCTATTTCATCATTTCCCATACATTCTGAAACCTTCCTCTTCATTTACCCTGAGATCACTGAATATGGTGTATTCGCGATCCAAACAATGAAACCTGGCCTCTTGGTTAGGCTGATGAAAGTTCAGTTTGTTTCATGAAATTTATCCAAACATTCTGAAATGGGATACAGATACCGATTAACAGATGAAATTCAGTCTATTTCATTCGATAATCCAAACATTCTGAAACCTGTACTGAAAGGAAAGAGGAAGTGGACCTGAAAGCAGTCTATTTCATCCGCCCATCCAAACATTCTGGAACCTGGATCATAAATCTTGGGACATGATGAATGAGATTTCATTCAGATCCAAACATTCTGAAAACCATGGGATACAGATACGGACAAGGACATGATGAAAGTTCAGTGTATTTCATTCGTTGATCCAAACATCTCATGAAACTGGTATCCATGATACGGACAAGTCCTTGATGAAAGTTCTGCCTATTTCATTCCAAACATTCAAACCTGGGATAATATGGACAAGGACATTTGATGAAAGTTCAGTCTATTTCAATCTCTATCCAAACATTCTGAAACTTAATAGAGCCACAGAGATGTGTTGAAGGGTATAACAACCAATTATGCTGATTCTATAAACAATCAAACCTGGGATACAGATACGGACAAGGACATGATGCTAAAGTTCCAGTCTCAATCAATTGTGTTGAAATCTGAAACCTAATCAACAAGGACTTGAAGAAAGTTCATAACAATCAATTCGTTGATCCAAATTCTGAAAATCAACTGTGTTGAAGGTCATAACAATCAATTGTGTTGATCCAAACATTCATTGTTTCTAAAAACCCTTCAATCAATTGTGGATTCCAATATAGGACTAGGACTCTGTTGAATGATATAACAACCAATTATGCTGAAATGTGGCCATCCTCAATCAATTCTATCTCAAATCTTTAACAATCAATTTTCTTCCGTAGTTCTTTAATCAAGTGAGTTAAGGAATCAAACAATTACTAAACCAAAAATCGAAGGTTATAAGAATCAATCCAGTGATCTATAACAATCAATAGTGTTGAAGGTTATAACAATAACAAATAATTATACTGAAGGTTACTTGAATCATATTTACGATCCGCGTGGCGCTGGTGGCCTCTTGATTTGTACTGAAGGTTATAACAATTAACTGTCCTGAAGATTTATAACAGTCATTTCCCATATCATTCTGGCTATTCCTCTCAATTACCCTGAGATCACTGAAATATATTATATTACATTAGTCTATAATGAAACAAAGCCTCTTGGTTAGGCTGCTGGTTTGTTTGTTTCTTGAAATTTACCCTTTCCACCATTGAGATGATCTCAGGATGGATTAAGAGGAAATGATCTCAAGGTGATTACGAAACAGCAAAAATAAAAGCACTGAAAGGAAAGAGGAAGTAGGACCTACCAATGGCACTATCCTCCCACCAGGCTGCTGGATTTTGGATCGCAAATCTTGGGACATGATCCATCAATAGCTTGAAAACCATGTAACCAAGACCACATCAAAATTGACGCCAACATGCCTGTAAAAGGATGATCCGATGTCTCATGGATCTTTCCATGTTAGTTTTAAGTTTTTGAGGTGAATTTGACTCCATTCCAACACAACCTGCGGATAAATCAAGACATTTGAGAATCAATTGTGGAAAGAGCAAAAATTAATTATGTTGAAGGGGATAAAACCAAAGGAAATCTATAACAATCAATTGTGTGTGAGCAACCAATAACATATCAATCAATTGTGTTGAAGTCTAAAAGGTTATAACAATCAATAGTGTTGAAGGATATAACAACCAATTATGCTGAAATCCATCAATCAATTGTGGAAGGTTATAAGAATCAATTGTGTTGAAATGAGAACAATCAATAGTGTTGAAGGTTAAACAATAACAAATAATTGTACTGAAGGTTATAACGATCATTTGTACTGAAGGTTATAACAATTGACTGTACTGAAGATTTATAACAGTCAATCAGATGTCCTAACGGTTATAACAATCCTATAATACTATTATATGAAATGTATTATATTACATTAGTCTATAATAATGTAACATTTACTTAGGAATGGTACTTCCCGCTAATTTCCTCACTTGACTCAGGTATGAATGGGCACCCAGCTATAAGTAGAGAAAGATCTTGCCAGAGTGTAAATGCGAAAAACGCCGTACAGGTTTCTGTATTGTATGCTCTTAAGGGAATTGAGAAGGACTTTGAATGAAACGGCCTGATGGGGGATAAATGACGTACAGTCGGTGAACCTGCACTTTTTTATAAAGTGAAAATTACACGAAAAGATACAGAACAGAGGCATGATGTTTATGGTTTAGTTCTTCATCAAACAACAAGCAAGTAAGGATCTGTGTGTGTAAGTGTTCCTTCAAGGCCATTACAGCCCATGTAGCCTGACCTTATTCTGGTTTCTATGGCATGAAGCCGAACAGATGATAATAATCACCTCCTGGACACTAATCTGACACAGGTTTTACTCCCAAGCTAGTGTCTGTACCCATTTGCACCTGGGTTGAGTGGGGAAAACCCGTGTTAAGTGTCTTTCCCAAAGAACACAATCTTGGACCGAGCTTTGCTAAGATTTGAGCCCGAGACCTAATGATCCCAAATCCGACAGCCTAACCGCTCATCCACCGACGCAATGTGTATAAGTGTGTACTGTCCATATAAATCAATGTGTTGTCTGAGGAAGGGTTCAAACCAAAACATCATGTGTTGCTTCTACCCTTTTCAGCAGAGTTTTAACCACAAGCAGGTTATAATTCTCAGATGAGGATGTGAATTCACCTGGAGGAAATGTATGTATTCTTCTTTCCCTACTGCTAGAATTTGGACCCAAGAACTTTGGAACATATTGCACTTTATGAACCCAATGAAAATAAAAATAATTTAAAGACAATTGCCTACTTACGCTCTTTTTCGTCACAATGTTGAAACCGTCGAGACGAAGTTCTGACAGCTTGGGAAGCTTCTTGAAAACGAGTCGGCATCAAAGTCAAGTTTTTTCCCAGGGGTGATGGTCTTTATCACATCAGTGATACGAAGATCCAAAACCTTCAGGTTGGGACAATACTTCTGTGAAATGACAAAACAAACACATACAAAAAAAGTAAAAAAATTGAAACAGAATTTTGAAGAAGAAAAAAACATCCCTCAAAACAAAAAACCAAGAATCCTAACCCTTTGAACCTTTTTTTTTCTTCTTCTTCATAAATCAAAACAACCATCGCCTGTGTATAAATAAAATAAATTGTAACGGATCTTTACACAGTTCCTTTGACTTGTATTTTTTTCTCAACATCATATCTCAAATAACACTCTTAACCGTAACCACAAATTTTACAGACATTCAAATGTTCATATGCACTTGTTAACCTTATTATAATAATCATTCATCTAGACAATTCCATTATCTGACTTACTCCTTTCCATGTAATTTTAATCAGGACGGCCTTTGGTTGCCAGTTCACAACGATAATGTTAAAACCACAGCGTATCAGTGGCTAAAGTTTCAGTACAACGCTTCTTATTTCGATTTAGAAATTGATTCTCTTTCTTCCATTAAAAAATTCTGGTCTTCTCTCAAAATCAACAGCTTTCTCTAAAAATACCAATTAAAAAAGGCTGAAACACGATGTCTCTAGCCACTATTTTATTTTCATCAAAATTATATTTCAATCAGGGTTTCATATTTTATCGCCTGAAAAAATACATATATACCCATATGGGATGTAGTAGCTTATCCTATTCAAGAAAATCCTCGTACGAACCACAACCTACCTCAATAGCAGTGAAAAGCTGACGAGCTGCAAACTTAAGGGACGCAATTCTCACCAAACGCAGTTCACACAGATTGTATCCACAGCGCTGAAGAAGGGTCTCAATAGCAGCAATGCCAATATTGTTCTGATTTTATAGAAATTTTAAAATCAATAAATTAGTTCTGTGCCAAAATTTTAATTGCAATCCTTCTATTTATTCAATTCTAGCTTATGGTTTTAATGCACAGAGATAATATTTTTTATCCTCATTTTTAACTATAATTCTTATCCATGCTAATCTATGTATTATAGATATAATGTATATTGCATAATATATTGTAAATTGCCTGGAGCCTCTCCCACTTTCTCTGAGGTCTGCCTTTTGGTCTTTTACATTTTTAGCAATGTATACTGATTTAGCTATTCTATTGTCATTCATTCTGTTTACATGTCCAAACCATCTCAGTTGATTTATTTCTATCTTAGTTTTTATGCCATCTGCTTTGGTTTGATCTCTTATTGTTGTGTTTCTGATTTTGTCTCTTTTAGTATTCTCTACTACTCTTCCTTGATATTTCATTTCAGTTGCTTGTATACTCTATTGTATTCCCTAATGTCTAAGGTCCAGATTTCACTGCCATAGAGGAGATTAGGACAATAAACTGTGTTGTATACTGCCATTTTGGTTTTTGTTGACAATTCTTGCTTACCTACAAATGCCTTTCCTAGATGGTTATATATTGCACTTGCCTTTTTGGATTTTCTGGCTGATTTCTTCTCTTAGTTTTCCCTCTCAGTTAATCATAACTCCTAGGTAATTGTAGCTTTGAACTTGTTCTAAATTCTCCTGCCCAATTTAAGATTTTGTGAGTTAGTTTCCCTAGTTACTAGCATTGTTTTGGTTTTCTTTGCATTTACTCTCAAATACTCTGTTATTTAATTCATTATTCATGATGTTGATATTTGACTGAAGGTCCCTATCTGATTTTCCAAACAGAACTAAATCATCAGCAAATAAAAGCATTGCTACATTTATTGGTTTGAGCTTCCACATACCTACAATCATTTTCTTCATTTTTGAGGATGCGTTTACAACTGAATCCACGAATGTGATAAACAAAAGAGGACTAAGGATACAACCCTGTCTTACTCCTGTATCTACATCAAATTCTTCAGATACATGTCCAGCTACTCTCATTGCACATGTTGATTTTTTGTATTTATTATTATTATTATTATTATTATTATTATTATTATTATTATTATTATTATTATTATTATTATTATTATAATTACTCCTGGCTCTCCTACGCTCCATTTTGATGATAATGAAACTGGTGATGGTAGTCATAATAATTTTACAGATGATGGTAAGAATGAGCTTTTATATCTTTCTTTATGGCACAAAAAATAAATGGGTCTTTTGGAGTGTTTGGAAATTTTGATTTGAGGTGTTAGTGGATGGTTTTGGTCTGTTAAAATGGCTTCAATTTTCCTTGAACAGTAAAATGAATTTCATCAAAGAGAATGGGATTTCCCATCATTCTAAGAAAATCCATTAAATGAAACAACATAAAACATAACACTATGCAGAACGTAGGTAGAGCTCTTCACATTCAGAGAATAACTAAAAGTTAGTCTTTTTTACTTCCTGACTTGTGCGTATCTAAAAAAGTGGTGAATATCCCTGGGCTGAGTCAACAAGATTGAATCCTAGTCCTAGGCCTCAAATTGAGCCCGAGTTAACCAATACAGACAACTATAAAGAAATATGAAAGATAAAAATGTTCGTTATTCACATTGAAATCAGCGGTAAAACACAGCTTGAGGTATTTCAACTGTGGACAGATCTCTGCTACTTTCAAAAGCAGTGCAGTCTTCACGTTCACACAGTCAGACAGATCCAGTGATGTCAGAGAGGGCACAGCTCTCAGGGCAGTCTTGAGGGCAGATTTGAAGAAAAGGAATTACAATTACCTGGTTTACAATAAAATTCAAAGTAAAATATAAAAAGTATTTATCATCAAGCTCCATGACACAAACAATCTGTCACTTTATGAGCAAAGTTGTAGATATGTTATACATATATATACATATGAAATTTCATCTACAGGAGTAAACTTCAAGGATTAAGTCGTAAGTATATGAAAACTAATCTCAGGGAGCAGAAGTCAACGATTCAATGGTAAATTTATTTTAAAATCATTTACATTCTTTCCTACCTCACACTTTGACAATGTTGGGGCAGGATTCACAGAAAGTTTTTAGGCTTAGGGCAAGCTACGCAACCAAACCGGTACCTTCCCACTGCAACTTTCTAGGCTTAGCAAAGTGGTAAATAAGCAATCATGTGTCAATCTTGCCCCTTGCTTCACCCGTTAACTAAAATTAAAACCTCCACAACTAACATTGGGTTATAAACACCCTATAAATAGGTCACGTTCCTCAAAGTCCATTACAGACCAGAGCCTGATCTTAATTCTCATCCCAATTTCTATGGCGTGAAAGCTTAACAAGCAACACTGCATTGCCTCACAGACAAGACACTACACTGTTTATGGCTTTACTCCCCACTTGATGCTGATACCCATTGGCATCTTGGTTAGGAAGGTGGGATATATCCGTATGAAGTGTCTTTCCTTTATGAATCCAACATCAAACCTAGCATTGCCAGGAGCCAAAACCAAGACCTCATGACCCTAAGCCCAGCGGTCTGACCAAGATGCTATTGGGTTATATCCCGTCCAAAAATCCACTGTGACAGCTTTAACCCTTTGAACCTGAGAGCGACCTAAACAGCACAAGCCCCCTTCAGGTCAATATATCGAGCACACTGCGAAGGTCATTATGGCACTTCTTTTTGTCTCAAGAGTGACTTGAACGTCACGGAGCAGAGGGCCTTCATTCCTATATACCGGGCACACTGTGAAAGTCACGCGAGAGCACTACAGCACTTCTTTGGTTGTATACAATAGTTAGATTGACCAATTAGCTGACACGTGCTACATATGCTCAGGAGCTGAGGCGTAGGGGGAAAAGGGAGCTCAGGGTTCAAAGGGTTAAACTAAAAACCAATATGAGCCATACTGATTTGAGTCACTGCCCTGTCACTTCAACCCCTATTCACCATATATATAGGCAGTGATTACAGAATCAATGAGAAGAAGACAGGTCAACTAATGTCTCACCTCTATGTTTTCTCCGACATCTTGCCTTGATCAGACAAATTCAAGGTTCTACAGCAAGAAATGTCTTTCTGTAACAACTTGTCGAGATTCTTTTGGGTCATCTTGAGAACGTCTTGCGGCAAATCAATCTCCGTCCACAGCAGTGGATCCATGGCTGCCTGATGCCAGGCCTGGCAAACACGCGATACTCTAAGCATGAGACGACAATGAAGGATTGAGTCAGAACAGGAATATTTTTGCAAAATTTCCCTCGCCCCCAGTTTACGATAAATTGTTCTGTGTTCATAAGTTTCCATTTCAAGAAATTGGTCTTTAAACATTTTGAACTTTCTAAAACAAAACCCAAAAAATGTAAATATTAAAGAAAACACCTAATTTTCTAATTTTGAATATGATTCAAATGTGGTACCATAACTTAATCTTGCAATGGTTCTGTCAATGATAAGCGATGTTTGTTTGAATGATTAAAATTGACCACGTCCATCATATACGGTGATCAAGATAATAGATTAGCGTAAGAGTGAAACAAAAGAAGAATGACCTACCATTAGAGCCCAAACACCCCATCCCCCCTAGAATAGTACTAATAATGCTAATAAAGCCAATAAAGACAATGACCCATCATTTTACTGTGGTGCATTCACATTGCTAAATCTCAAACAGTGTTGCAAGCTACATCAGTATGCTGTCGGTAACTTGGTGGTTAGGCTTCAGAACAAGGGGACTCATCGGTACAGAGGCAATGTGTCGGCCTTTCCACCAAAAGTTTGGGGGTTCAAGCCCCAATGGTTGAACTTATTTTTCAGGGTCTTTTCCTCGAGTAAAACCCATCCGCCTGATCCAGGATGGTGGGTCGATACTAAGTCCCATCAGAAACGGACGATGAAAAGAAGGTCCCCTGTGCAGATCACAACACTCTATGTATGTTAAAGATCCCCTGGCTGTTAACACTGCAGTCCTGGCAAAATCTAATAAAATCTACCAGAACCCGAGATCCACCTTAGTTGTGGAAGTGGGTAAAATCAAGTTTAAACAAATCAGAGCTCCTAAACCTGGAGACCATAAGGTCCTTGGTTCAAATCTAGCAATACTAGGTCCAACTTTTGTGTTCCTTGTGAAAGTCACTAACCACCTGTTTCTCCACTCAAACAAGAGGTCACTAACCACTCATTATTTATCCACTTAAGCCAAGAAAGACACTAACCAGAGCACTAACCACTCATTATTTATCCACTCAAACCAGAAAGACACTAACCACTCATTATTTATCCCTCAAACTCAAACTAGGACACTAACCACTCATTATTTATCTCAAACAGAAAGACACTTTTCTCCACTCAAACCAGAAAGACACTAACCACTCATTATTTATCCACTCAACCAAGAAAGAAGGCACTAACCACTCATTATTTATCCACTCAAACCAGAAAGACACTAACCACTCATTATTTATCCACTCAAACTAGAACTAACCGGTTATCACTAACCACTCATTATTTATCCACTCAAACTAGAAAGTCACATAACCACCTGTTTTCTCCCTCAAACAAGAAAGACACCTCACTAACCACCCATTCTCCACTTTCTCCTCAAACCAGAAAGACACTAACCACTCTCCATTATTTATCCACTCAAACCAGAAAGACACCCACTAATCCACCACTCATTAACCACTCATTTATCCACTCAAACCAGAAAGACAATAACCACCCATTTTTCCAAACCAGAAAGACAAACTCCACTCAAACTGAACCAGAAGACACTAACCATCCATTTCTCCAACCACTAACCACCCGTTTCTCCACTCAAACAAGAAGGGTCACTTTCAGAAACCAGAAAGACACTAACCACTCATTTTCTCCACAAAACAAAGTCACAACCACCCGTTTCTCCAAACAAGAAAGTCACTAACCACCCGTTTCTCACTCAAACCAAAGACACTTACCCATTTCTCCAAACCAGAAAGACAACCACTCATTATTTATCCACCAAACCCATTAACCACCCGTTTCTCCAAACCAGAAAGACAATAACAAACCAGAAAGACAATAACCACCGTAACCAGAAAGACAATAACCACCCGTTTCTCCACTCAAACCAGAAAGACACTAACCACCCATTTCTCCACTCAAACCAGAAAGACACTAATCACCTGTTTCTCCACTCAAACCAGAAAGACACTAACCACCCGTTTCTCCACTCAAACCAGAAAGTTTCTCCACTCAAACCAGAAAGACACTGTCGTTTCTCCACTCAAACCAGAAAGACACTAATCACCCGTTTCTCCACTCAAACCAGAAAGACACTAACCACCCGTTTCTCCACTCAAACCAGAAAGACACTAACCACACTCCCAGAAAGACAATAACCACCCGTTTCTCCAAAACTCTAACCACCCGCTCCACTCAAACCAGAGACACTAACCACCATTATTTCTCCACTCAAACCAGAAAGACACTAACCACCCACGTTTCTCCCTCCAAACAGAAAGTGTTTCTCCACTCAAACTTGATCTCTGTCAAACTGGACAGAAGGTGATATTATCACCTGTTTTGTTTCACACGTGAGCACTAACCACCCGTTTCCCACTCAACCAGTTAGACACTAACTTTCCAGACTGGGGATCACTGAGTTCCAGTTCCAGAATCCTTTCAAAAGCCAGGTCCGACGTTGTGTTCCTCAAACTGGGAAAGACACATACCACGCATGTTCCCCACTCCACCCAGGTGCACATGAGTTCCAGGTACAAGCGCTAGCTTGGGTGTAAAAACCTGCCTCAGACTAGCGTCTTGGCCAGGAGGTGATTATTGTCACCTGTTCCACTTCACGCTATAGAAACTGGGATAAGCTCCGGCTCTATATGCCTTAAGGGCCTTGAAGGAACTTTACTTTTTTGTTTCACACAATAGAAATCGAGATGTACTCCGGCTCTGCGGGCCGTAACGGCCTTGGGTGAACTTTAATTTTTGCATCATGCTTACAGACTATTATAAAAAAAGGCTTTTTGATTTTGTAACAACGGATTTGGGCACATACCGTACAGGAGATAAGAAATGGAAATCTCAAAAGAAATGAAAATTTGCACTCAATTTTTTTACCTTGGAATAAACTTGACAACACTCTCCAACTGTATCCCATATTGAAAGATTTTGATGAGAATTTCTGGGGGAAACACTGTAAGATGTCTGAGCCATTTGCTATTGTAAGCTCTTCAGCTTTTCTGATAGACGAAAATAATATATCTGTATAAGTAAAATTATAAAATTAATCAAATTCAAGACAATGACATATTTCATTTCCATCATTTTGTGAAAGTATTTAGAAATCCTGGTTAACTTGAAAATATATTTTGATGTAAATTTGTCTGGCTTTTCTAGTTCAACATGAATATATCTATCACGAGCATGCCCGTAAATAGTGTTGGGTTATCATTATTATTTCTCTTTATTATAGAGTTGGGTCTCTTAAACTTTGACTGCGGATAACTCAGAAACCACTGTATCGATTCACGGGTGATATCAAGTATGATTATTAGATCAAATCATTCCCTCGACACTGAAGTTACGCAGGCTTTTTGCGTAGTACTCAATATTGAAATTATGCGGGCATTTTATTGTAATGACCAGAAATCGAAATTACATCTAGCAACAATAAAACTTTTGTGGATCGCAAGCAAAACAATCTTTTTCCAATCAATTAAAATACTAATTTGGTCCAATACTTTATTTGCTAAGAACCTAACGCAGGCTATTTGAAATCTACATACGAAATATGGAGGTAGTGGGTGCAGTGGTTTCTGAGTTATAAGTGGTCAAAGTTAGAGACGTTCAACTTCATATATATAGATATTCAACGTAGCATTCATGGTAAGAAATCTTTTAGACATGCACGATAGTTAATGCTGATGATGTCAAGAAAATAATGTTTACTAACGAGAAAGATTTTTGCATTAAAAGTCCCAATCTTGTGTCGGACCTTGGAAAGCCTATGAGTTAAGAAATAAAGAGTAGCAAGTTCAGTAATGTTTAATTTCCCCACCTCACATTTACGATACTTGACTTGTCAATACGAGGCTGTTGTTGTTTCTGTTTAACGTTGATTATTTTCCCTCCGTTGAGGGGTTTGGACGTGTCTGTTTGAAGACTCGGGGAGTTACTGTCGCCTGCCACACTCTTCTGTCTTCGGGTGATACGTCGCCTGCATCAAGTTCGTCGATGTCCTTCTTCACGCAGTCGAGCCATCGTTTCCTTTGGCCGGCCTCGAGGTCGGGATCCGGACACATGTAAGTTCAACGTCTTGCAAGGTCCACGACCTGGCATTCTGTACCAATGAAGCCGCCTTCTTCTTCACATGAGCTGTGATGGACTTGAGATCAGCGTGTTCTCTATCTCTGACACTGCATCAGATTAGCGTCCTACCCAGGAGGATTTATCTCACCTGTTTCGCTTCTATGGGCCAAAATGGCCTTGAAAGAACTTCTTTTTTTACTTTACTATTTATATAGCAACTTACTCGACTGATATTTTGCTTTTTTCGTTTCTGTAAATAAGTAAAATAAAGTTCATTCAAGGCAATTATGGCCCATAGAGCCGAAACTTTTCCCGATTTCTATAGCGTGAAGCAGAACAGGTGATAATAATCACCTCCTGGACAGGACACTAATCTGACACAGGTTTTTACTTCCAAGCTAGTGCTTGTACCCAGTTGCATCTGTGTTGAATGGGAAAATGTGTGTTAAATGTCTTTCCCAAGGAAACACAACACGTGGGCTCACTTTGTCAGGATTCTAATCCAGGACCTCATGATCCCCAGTCCAGCAGCCTTACCACTTGGCCACTGATGCCACATTTCTGTGAGCAGAATCCCTTCAATTACCTTCGGATGGTTCTCCTCTCCTTCTTCGCTTCACCACAGTCCGAGTCTGAGAAGCCTTTCATGGATCTTTTCACCTTTCCTTTAGCTTCGAATGAAACTGTTGTCACCTTCATCGTCTGAAGATCTCCTGCATGAAAATGAAAAGTAAAGCAGCATTTAAAAACAGCAACTCCTCATTCACATCCATAATGGCTAGCAGCTATAATACCCCCTGGTCCATGTAGGTGGATCGACACCTAGTCCCATTGGAGACGGACGATAAAAAGTAGGTCCCATGTGCACATCACAGCACTCTGCACATGTTAATGATCTCTTTTGCTGTTTACAAGACAGTCTAGGCAACATAAAAAATCCTACCAAAATCCCCAAGATCACTTTAGTTGTGAATGTAGATAAATCAAATCATATCAAAGCTACAGAAACTGGGAAAACCATTGGCTCTTATAGGCAGCTATGGCCAGAGAAAACTTTACAACAATTATAACAACAAAATTTATTTGCTTCTCTTACCTATCATTATACTTCTTATTTTAGTAAAAGAAATAGCAGCAGTACGATAGTAGTAATAGCAGTAGCAAGTAGCAGTAGTAGTAGTAGTAGTAGTAGTAGTAGTAGTAGTAGTAGTAGTAGTAGTAGTAGTAGTAGTAGTAGTAGTAGTAGTAGTAGTAGTATTAGTAGTAGTAGTAATAGTAGTAGTAGTAGTACTGAATAGTAGTAGTAGTAGTTATTGTAGTAGTAGTAGTAGTAGTAGTAGTAGTAGTAGTAGTAGTAGTGGTAGTGGTAGTGGTAGTAGTAGTACAATGGTTTTGCCTAGGTGCACGGTGCTCAGGAAGCGGGAAAGCAGGCACTCAGACGGAGCGGGCATACAGGCGACACTGTGAGTCCGTAGAATGATCACATGGGCAAATTTAGGCAATCTGGAATGACTACGCTCATTAGATTCCATAATTTTAAAATTCCTTTTATGTTCGCGACTCATGTCGCCTTACATCGCAAGGTTAAAGTAACCACTGTCTACTGCTAGACAGTAGGGAGCGTAGTTAGCTCGATCGGTAGCACACTTTCTTTTCATGGCGTGGCGATGGGTGCCGATGCAGAGGTTGCGGGTTCGATCCCCATGGTGGCCTGGATTGTTTTTCTGTCTATTCCTTGTGTTTGTCTCGTCTTTGTTCCTATGGGGCTTTCATATTATCTTGTATCATTACATTAACTGCCAGACAGTGATCATTCTGTGAGACTGGATTACATTGTGCAACATAGATTTGTAGCCTCATTCGATAGCCAGCCACCTGTGCAAGGCCACACAAGACTTCAAACCATCCTGCATCATTGAAGATGTCTGTATCTCATTGCTCCACCGCTCACCTACTTTGACACGTTTGATTGGCTAATCTGTTGGTCTGACATTTCAGATTACCATTCGTTAGCCCCTATGCAATGTCACACGCGGACTAACTACTGTTCCATGTCATTGAGCATGGGTCATCGAGGTCCAACTCATCACTAGAACTCCTCGCCGCCTGCTTTGAGGCTTTTGATTAGCTGATGAGTTACCCGTTAAATATGCAGCAAAGAGTCCGAGGATTAACTTTGAAATGAGCAATAACAGTGACCTTACAACGTGTCTATGAACTAAACACAAGTGATATGAATAATGTTATCACAATTTAGTTGGCATATCTTATCTTCCTTCACTAACAAGTTGCCGACACATACCGGGTACTCAGGCAACAGGAGTTTTTGTGGGCGGACATATACAGTGACAATTTTGATAGAAAAATTTGGTTTCATCAGAAAAGCGGGCATTTAAGCAAAAAACGGGTATTAAGGCGGAGGACACTCTCATAAAACTACTGTAGTAGTAGTAGTAGTAGTAGTAGTAGTGGTAGAGGTGGTAGCACTAGTGGTGGCAGCAGTAATAATAGCCGTAATAGTACTACGTGTATATACGTGCGCATGTACGTACATATATACATTTTATTTTATATTACTTTGTCATTCCAAGTATAATCATCATCATCATAATTACGTAAGAATGTTGCTTCTATTCAAAAGACAAAATAAAAAAAGCAAGAGACAGCGGATAAAATTACATTTAAAATCAGTCACCTACAGCAGGAAAGTAGTCAGAATCCTCTGAATCTGAGAGGCATTCATCACCTTGCGAGGGTGAAAAAAAGAGGACCGTCTTCTTCTTGGGAATGCCAAAGATGCCGCTCAACTCTCTTCCGTATCCTTTCCACACTCATGATGCTCAACCGTAAATCAAAATTTTCGGCACGGCTTCCACTTCGAGGTCTGTGAGGAACACTGAGGAGAAAAGCACATGCAGCAAGATTTTAAGATCTTCTCTCTAACTTTAGTAACATAGGTGGGGACATTTCATTGGCTGACACACAGGTAGCTGTAGATATAATATATGCAAATATTGAAAGCTAAATATCTGTTGGCTGAAAAATAGCCAACAAGGTAATCACTAGCCAATCAGAGTAGATTTTTTACCAGCATATAAGCCTGAGAGAGAAAGTGATTTTTAGAGATTCGGTAAATTGAAATTGATGTATTTGAAATTCACTCGTACAATATTCATATTCTACAGTTATAAGATACTGTTAAAGGATGAAACTTAATAAAATGGATATAAACTTTGGAATTGGTTTAAGACAATGGAATTTCATGATTACTGAAACAATCTATATCCCCCGGGTTTGTTATTTAATTACTTCTCTCTACATTTGTCTCGTTTTTCCTATAATTGCTGGGTTTTTTTACAATACAGCTTTTTTGTGATGGTGTCTCAGCCGGACGGTCTCGAAGATGAAACCATGAGGTGCAATCTAGATTAATAATAAACACTCAACTGTTATCAGTCAGACCTTTGCCTTTAGGGCTAGAGCTCACACTCGACAAAGGAAGAAGGGAGTATTTAATAAGAAAATTAAGAAGAACAAATCAGTGCACATTACTTTAAAAATTCATTCCTCTCCTCTTTTCGGACTGATCACATAACTTGGTAGCCGTTGCATCTAGTGTTCTGTTCATTATTCAATGCCAATCCAGACCATCATAATTTCTTTAAAAATATATCATTGAAAACATAATGCTAGTTTGCACCCATTATGACAGCGCCCTTGAACTGGTCGAAATTTTCCACTGACAACGAAAGTTCTGCTTATATCGCATGCTCATGCGAACCTTAAATTTCCTGTCAATTGCCTCATTCATCTAGTGGGAGTCTGGCATCAACATTGAAGAGCTTGACACTCATGTGGTAGAGCCTAACAGAGATTCTAGGCCTATGACATGATGTAGTCTACATCTTCTAGATAGATAAAAATGCAACATCATTAATCTGACTCTGAATTTTCGATATTCTGCAGTATTCAGCAGATCACTTGGCCTTCTGATGAATCAACAAAATCAGCCCTTAACCAGACTATAGTTTTTCGAAGCGGCCTCCTATAGGGAGTAAACAAAGTGAGAAAGATCAGCTAGACGCAAAGTGACCTTTATGGCATAACCGCTTCTTAGGCGGAGACAACTGTATCTATGCAGACAATTTCTACCTATCCCCCAAGTACACATAATCTAACACATCCAAACCTTGAACTACTAGTCTGCGCCATGTCTAAGAATGCAAAGAATATCGAGTAATGTCTTATATCTGATGCAAGAAACAAAACCGCATCATGCAATGAGACTGACCGATGTATTTGATAAATTCATAGACAGATGCACAGAATAGGTTATTCTCTCATTCCCACACCTATAATAATAAAAAATCTTTATTGTCCTTTTCGGGCAATTCATTTTAGGTTCACATAAATCATTTTACATTTCACAATCCACATAACAAAGCGAACTAAGAGTGATAATAATGACAATGGTAAAAACAACAGAGATAGCAATGACAACAACAAAAGTTAATCATAATAATAGTGGTGAACATAATAGTCGCAGAAGTAGTACCAGCATTCGTAATATTTCTAGTAGTTGCCAACATTATAATAGATGATGAAATGAACAGACAAAAATATCAAAATAATATAAGTAAAAGTAGATACAGAAAATAATTACACAATTTGAGGATTTACATAATTTCCTCTTCTTCTCTCTTTCATTCTCTCTCTCTCTCGCTCTCCCTCCCTCCCTCCATCTCTCTCTCTCTCTACTCTCCCTCTCTCTCCCTCTCCTCCCTCCCTCCTCTCCCTCTCTCTCTCTCTCTCTCTCTCTCTCTCTCTCTCTCTCTCTCTCTCTCTCTCTCTCTCTCTCTCTCTCTCTCTCTCTCATTCATTTGCTTGTTTCGACATTACAGTGTTGATATATTTTATGCTGTAGGGGACAAATGTAACTTTATGTCGGTTGGTTCTACACCGAGATTCTCTATATCTTGTGCCGGATGGAAGTAACATAAATTCACTGTTTAGAGGGTGTTTTACTTCATCAATAATTGAAAGGGATTTTCTTTCTACAGCTTTTTTATAGCACTGCTCCACGCTTTACAATTTCTCATTGACTATATTTCCTGATTCTTTTATCAATCTTTGTAACTTATTTTTCTGCCTTACACCACACCCTCCATACCACACAGTAATGCCAAAAGTTATGATACTCAACAATAACGATTGAAATATTTGTTTCATGGTACTTTTGCTTGTACCAAAGACTCGTAATTTTCTGAGAATGTACAACCGCTGTGAAGCTTTCTTAATGATATTTTCTACATGAATATTGAAAGTTAGAGAGTTGTTGATTAAAACACCAAGATACCTCTATATATCTAGCTATCACTAACCTTTGTATTAATTTAAATATAAATTTCTATATTTTTCTCTGGATTTCCGTCTACTTTTGGTCTACAATCTGTGCTTGGCAGAGTTGCACAGAGCGACAGTTGAAGCTGATTTGTAAGCCTTCAGAAGGGCTGATGATGGATTCCATTGAAAGCAAGGACGAGTAATTCGCTTCAATACAGAGAATGCCGGTAATTCGATGTGCAAGGGATCTTGACTAAACGATCGACTTGCATAAAATGTGATTTTTTGTGTAAATAATCTCCCTTTAAGGTCCTGATTGGTTTGAGGGAGTTAATGTCAATTATAAGATAAGAAAAAATCTGGGAAGTGAGAGCTTGGTGGCTGAGGGGTTAGGCTGTCAGACAGGATCACAAGGTCCGGGATTCGAATCCTAGCAAAGCCAGTTCCAACGTCGAGTTTTTTTTTAAGGTACAAAACACGCACTTTCCCCACTCGACACAGGTGCAAATAAGTACAACCTCTAGCAGTAGCAGCCTGTCCAGGAGAAGTTGGGAATAGCCCCGGCCTGAGCCTTAGCATAGTAAAGTGGCTTAAAGACCCCAACACTATGGGTCACAATATCCTGAAAGGAACTTTACTTTCTTACTCACTGAAATCACTGAAGCTTCACTTTCATTCATGTGAATAGAGCTCAAGTCTAGTAATACTGGTTATCATGTGCGACCTTGAAAGAAAATCAACAACCGTGTAGCGTACTGGAAGTAGAAGGCCCACATGGAATAATACTATAGCATTAATCTCAGAAATTATTATCAATACATCCACTATTGAGGGCCGCAAATCCCAAATATTATGCTACATGCGTCTGAACTGATCGCGATGATATGTATTTAATATTAGTCCTTATATAATGAGAGAGAGAATTTGCGGGACAGGCCACGCATATGCGGGACTTTCTGCTTGGTTGGGCTGCCGGACTGGGGATCATTAAGCCCCAGGTTCAAATCCTAGCAAAGCTAGGTCCGACATTGTGTTCCTTAAAAAAAACACTCAACACGCGTTTTCCCCACTCTACCCAAGTACAAATGAGTAAAAGCACAAACTTGGGAATAAAAATAAGCATCAGACTAGCATCTTGGTCAGGATTCCTCATAAATCTATTATAATTGTATTCTAGAAAACAAACACTGTGCTCTAAATTTGGCAATTGGTTTAAAAATCCTTTACAAAAATCGAGAAGGGAACCCACAATAACATTTGTTTTAAAGACCCCCCTTCCTCAAAAAAGGAAAACTAGAGAAAGAAATAAAAACATTTGCCACATACCTTGAATTCAGATCGACGTCTTCCTATTGCATCACCCAAACCACTGTGCCACAATGACTGCTTGCTCTTTGGCCTTCATAAATCATCTTCAAAGTTCAACTGAATTTGGTCTACTGTACTGCATTTAGATCTGTGCATAAATCAAAGACATGATCTTGCTGTACCACAGATGTAAAAGTTGAAGATGATTGAGGACGATTAAGTGTTTCTTTTGATAAGAGCATATATGTATGCAAACTTTTAAAAACAAAACCGTAAGTTGTTAGATTGTCTGCAAAACAATACAAAGCTTTTAAATTAATAAAAGTTAGTCATCACAAACAAAATAATATTTTCTAGTTCTTGAGAACAAAAGGCAACCTTTACAGAAAATTTTAGACTTATCAGTTGAGAAATAAAGACCCTAGGTCAGATCTCATTTTAGGCTTTGTTTGTATTTTTATCCTTAGATCTAACTCTCTCCTTCTACTTAAATCTGTGATGGAAATTGAAGAATTATAATTCAGTATGAAAAAACAAACAGTGAGGCAAGGGGCATGTCGAAAGTGAAGGAAATGACATTAAATAATAATATCATTATTAAAGCCCCATGCCATTTGCCAATATAGGAACAAATAACAAAGACAGTTTAAGACAAAAATACAAGGAATAGAGAGAAAAAAATCTTGGCCAACATGGGGATTGAACCCGCAACCTCTGTGACGGCACCCATTGCCTTGTCATCAAAAGAAAGCATGCTACCAATCGCGCTTACTACATTCCTTAATAGTTGGACAGCTATATTTATATAATGATGAAGAATAAGAATAAATTAAAAGAAAGATAAAGTACATATATATATACTGACATCGATTTAATTTAGTAGGCCTATATTACACAATATCTCCATCTAAATCTAGACAATTAAAATCTGATGTCAAGCAACACAAACCAAATGATGGAATGAGGCACTGCAGTGATGTAGGCCTATAGATGCTCCATTATCATTATCTGAGTAAGCATACATGATAAAATAAAATGTTAGATCTAATTTCTGACTCTCCTTCAGTTCAGTTCATTTTCATTAATATTAGATTCTACTCTAGAGCGAGAAAACATCTAGATTCTAGATCTAGACCTATACTATCGTCGTTTTCGATCATTTACATTGGTTTGATATTCGGTTTTCTTGTGAAAGCTCTGTGAGGTTATTTGGATTTGGATTAATGCTTTGATGGGCTTTGCGGCATGTATTCAACGGAGGGGGAGAGAGAGCGCGGGTTTCACAGGCTCTACCTCTTCTTACGACTAGATCTAGATCTAGATCTAATCCTGCTGATGAACTGCATGATTGTTGTCCCTTGCCTGTCATTTCACAAAGAAGATAATTATTTCATAGTATTTTAGTTAAAAGCGCACACACATTGTTTTTTTGCTCACATCGACAAATTTTAAAGTTGGACCAAGATCTATTTCAAGAACTTAGTAATGAAAATAAGGGCGCTGATTGGGCCTATAATATCCTTTTCACTTGAAGAGTTCGATATTGTGTACGCCCAAACGGTACACCACAGAATCCTTATAGTTATAGTTATAGCATAGATCTCTGAATAAACGAAGTTGTAAATCGAGGTGGAGAAAGTGTTAGATCTACTATGGTTTTATTGTTGTTTTCAAAGGGGGGGGTAATTTGTTTCTTATTTTGTTTTTCAAATTGACTTTTTGTATTGATTTGGAGCCATGGCGTTTTAAGTAAATTTTGTCTGTTTGTTTGTTGTCTTTTGTCGCGTATTTGTTGTTGTTTTTGTGGTGTCTTCTTCTTCTTCATAATAACTGAGCAACTCAATTCTTGTGTATTACTGTCAGCGCACATATTTTTTATTTAACCCAAAATATTAAACCAAATTTGGCTTTAAAGTGGTGTGCTTAATCTTTTCGTTTTAAGTACTATTGCTGAGTTTTATTTCTGTCGACAGTCCATTCCAAATCCTTACTGCACTAGGGTAAAACAAATGCAGGTGACAATCAATGTCTGAAGATGGAACCATGTACAGTTTGCCATTTATATCCTTCAAGAAAATATTAATTTTATTTCTGGCTCTATGTTCTTCTAAAGATATCAATTTCTTGTATACATGTAGGTTTGTTGGTGTGGGTCCCAGACACAGCTACCATAATCAAAGATTGGTTTACTAAAGCCTTGAAGTACTTCTCTTTCACATTTTGAGGACAGTTGTAAAGGTTTCTTCTAAGTAAGGCCAAAATGCCATTTGCTTTTCTTCATAGTGCTCTATGTTGTTCTTTCCATTGCAATTAAGTGTCTATTGTAACTCCTAGATATTTTCCATGTTGGTTATTTTTAGTATTTGGTTATGTATGTAATAATCTGAGATGATTATTTTTACTATTTTGCATATTTTTAGTACCTGACATTTATCTGGATGGAACACCATTTTCCACTTTCTCTCCCATTCTTGCAGTATGTTAAGGTCATTTTGTAATATTTTGCAATCCTCCATGTTATTCATATTTCTACACAAAAATACTATCATGTGTATGTGTGTCTAGGTAGGTAGGCCTATGCAGTTGTGGTGATTGGAGGGGGGGAGATTCGCCTGACTGTATATTGAGAAAAGTTTTAATTGACAGTACTGGTAACATAATGCAGTTTTATTTGTGTCTCTGTTTGGTTCGGGGTTGCTGTTTTTGTTTTGTTTTATTGTTTGTTTGGGGTTTTTTTTGGGGGGGGGTTATGTTTTATCATTTTTGTTTGAGTTTCCATGTTTTGTTTGGGTATTTTGGGTTTTATTTATTTTGGGTTAGATTGGGTTGGGTTGGGTTTTTTATTAGTTTTTTGTGAGGGTGGATTGCTTTTGTATGTGCTAATTTGCATCTTTCGTAGGATCATTATCATCATCAGCATTGCCATCGTCATCATCCCCTTCATCATCATCCTCAATAACATTATTATCATAATTACCATCACCATCAAGGCCATCATTTCTATCTTATCCATTTTGCGGATCGATCGATCTATATATCTATCTATCTATTTATCTATCTATGTATCTAAATATTAAGAGATGATGGATCATGCTGTGCAATTCTGGGGATAATAGAGATGGACATTAAGAACACAGCTAAGCACACAAAGGGAAATAAAAACTTTTTTTGGGTTGCTCTTACTCCAACAGGATGTTTGGTGTTGAACAGCAACTTTTCTTTCATTGCCAGGGAAGTGACAGATTGATGCTACAATTTTCTATGATAGGGCAATGTTTGAAATCTATAATACATGTATGGCTACGGAGATAAAACGCCTTCATGTATTCAAAGCTCGGTTGTCCAGAGGCAAGGTGTTGGCCTCTCAAGCCAAAGGTCGTGTGATCAAGCCCCGCCAACGGTTGAACAATTTAAAAAAAAAATTCTAGTAAAATCTACCCTCATCCCCTGGTCCAGGTAGGAGGGCCGACACATGGGTCCCATCGGAGACGTATGATAAACAAGAGGTCCCATGTGCAGATTGCAACACTCTGTACATGTTAATCATCCCTTGGCTGTTTACAGGTCAGTCCGGGCAAAATTAAAAATCCCCACCAAAAACCAGGAGATCACCTTAGTTGTGGTTGGCACATTGATGTAGGTAAATCAAATCAAAATCAAAGCCATAAATGATTATTGATTTAACATGCCCATCCCCTATAAATACAGAGAAAAAGAGCAAACGCATAAGCCACAACATTTAAAAAGGAACAGACAAACGAAAAAATCAAATCAAAAGCAACAACAAGCAAAACAAAAACTCATAACAAATCAACATAACAGCAACGATTAACGACTACAAAGCCAACGACTTTGTCACCAACTCCAATGCGGTAGGTAGGGCCCACTAGTGTTCTGTGGTAGGGCCTAGGCCTAAGTCACCTTACACATGGAGGCTCAGGCGTAGGCTATTTTCCGTCCTATTAGCCTTTACGGAAATTTGCTTTATCAATAAATTCACTTTTATTTATTGTCCTGTCCTTGTCGCTGAAGAAAGGGGGCTCAGCCCGAAAATGTTCTCTCTCCTGTCTCATTCTTCATTACCGTACATCCTAATATCGCTATTCGCTTGTCATTGTTCTTCTTCATTAACTGTCAGCCTACCGACATTTGATTCATATTCACAACCAAGAAAGAGAGAGAGAGAGAGAGAGAGAGAGAGAGAGAGAGAGAGAGAGAGAGAGAGAGAGAGAGAGAGAGAGAGAGAGAGAGAGAAATGTGATAATTTAATTAAAATGGGGATATAACATGTATTGATTTGAAAACAAGGTGTAATTCTTTAAAATTAAACAAATGTCTCTGAAATTGTTCGATATGATATTATTGATAGGTAAAATTGCAATGTCATGACAAAAAAATTAAGAGTAATTACTGAGAATTCTCTGTTTGTTCTCGGGATGAAAAAAAATTAATGATGAGTTTCAACTGCACTGTGCAATAAATCGACCTGGTGCTCCTCCTGGAAGAACAATCTTCGTGCTTCACCGGCAAAACGTTATTTTCATTCCCATTCGATGGAAGAGATTTACTTCCGATAAGTGGAAGTCCCCAACACGGTGACCGTCGACGGTTGATTTCATAAGAAATAAAGAACAATTGTGCTGAAGGTGGAACACAGCTTAGGTAAGTACACCCATTACGCTAATTTTTCTGACGAAAATTCATTAAATGAACCGAATAGTATTATAATTTACATTCAGCCATGTATGAAAGAAGACGGATTAAATGGACAGATCTAGATCTAAGCCTGCGATATAAATGAATTAAATCATGTCCGTCGGCCTCTTACTACTCTTGTCCTGTTGACTAGATCTAGATTAAAATTTATATCTATCTGCTCTAAATCTAGATCTAGGCTAGTCTTAGTCTAGATCTAGTTGATCGGCATCCCTTAAATGGATTGATGTCGTTTGTTGACATGTCAATGCAACTGAAGGATTGGCCAGGTTGGTTGAAATCACTACTATATATTATCGGAGTGACTATTTTCACTGTACGGTGAAAATATCATACCAGGCTATTATGACTGTACGGTGATAATAGTTTGGTAGGCTATTTTTACCGTATGTATCAGACCTGAATATTTTTCCTCCTCGTTCCTTCTTACTGAAGTTACCTTCTTTTAAAAACTCCGATCATATCCTCCTCTAATTCTATTTTAACCTGAGTTGAGCTAATCATTTCGGGATAATCGCCTTTTAGCACCGCCAAGATTTCACCTCGAATACGATTACAAATCCAGTTTATGCTTGATACTGGGCATGGTCCCAATATCCCACTCATGCTTCTCGATCGACAGCGTTGCACGAGGTGCTATGAAGGGCCTCTCACTTTTATGTGTGTTCTCCAGTCGTAAGCCTATTATTACTCCCACTTTATCATCGCTGACCATACTAAATGAAGCGAAAAAAATACACTGCAGCAGTGTTATAATTGGGAGTAGTAATAGGGTGACGACTTGGGCCAGGCTAGCGGGGCTTAGGGTCATCTTCCTATTACTCCCACGTGTCTGTTCTCCAGTCGTCGCCCTATTATTACTCCCACTTTAGCACCGCTGACCATAGGCGCAATGGTAGGAAATTCACGGCGGTGGTGCTAAAATGGGAGTAATAATAGGGTGACGACTGACTTGGGAAGACGACTTGAAAACACAAGAGTGGGGCTTTTTTGTTGTTTGTTTTGTTTGTTTTCGTGCAAATAGTAGAGAATACAGTAGAGTACAGGCAGCTGAAATAAAATATCTATGAAGAGTAGTAGGGAAAACTAAAAGAGACAAAATCAGAAACACAACAATAAGAGATCAAACCAAAGCAGATGGCATAAAAACTAAGATAGAAGTAGAAGAAACAAATCAATTGAGATGGTTTGGGCATGTAAACAGAATGAATGACAGTAGAATAGCTAAATCAGTATACAGTGCTAAAGCCCAAGGTAAAAGACCAAAAGGCAGACCTCAGAGAAAGTAGGAAGAAGATATTAAAGAGGCATCGAAACATAGAAATTTAACTTTTTTGGAAGGAAACAGAAAATGCCAGGACACGGCATCCTGGACAAAGATCATCTCGGGCATCTGAACCCATACACCGAAAGGTAGAATGGGAACTGAGATAGAAAGAAAGAGTCAAAATCCAAGATGGCGGCTGTTTCTATGGCAACTAAGGACGCTACAAACTTTTCAATGACATAGGATGACTGTATTTTGACAGTTACTCATGTACATACTAAATGCAAAAACCTAAACTCAAAAGCAAAAAAAATCACTTCAGGAGCCCCCCCCCCCCCCCCCCCAATGCAGAGCACCCTCCCCCCACTCCTCCTCAGGATAAGCTATGGCAATCTAGTCAGAAAATTGTTTCTCTCAAGTCTCATTCCCAGAGTTACACCTAGAAGTTTTGAATAAGTGGAAGGAATTTAGGTGTTGTTTGCATGTTATCGCCAGCCAGTATGTAAAATTATAGAGGCAAGTTAATGTTGGATGAGTTTTCTAGAAGGGGTGTACAAAGGGAATGTACTTTTTTAATATCTTTGTAAATAAAATGTATTTTTTTTGCATTGTTTGTAACAAGTAAAAACCAGCATCCTTATTTGTTGTCACTTTTATTACTTTTCAGAGATTCTTGCCATTCGTCTATTGTAAAGAAAACGCAAGAGGAGAGAGTTTTCACACTGGACATTGTTTACTGTACATTTGACTACGTCCAGAAAAGAAGAACTACCATAGACCAAGAACTCTGCAAGTGTGTCTGGAATACAAGAAGAAAAGAAAATGGCCTCGGCATTCTGTCAGACCCTTTGGCAGCCTCAGGTAAGTGACCAATGGCCAGCTAGTCATATGTATGTATTGGAAGAGGAGTTGGCTATCAATTCCAGTAATTCTGCCCAGACACGAGACACTCAGTAGTCCAGAGGCCAGTTATCGGCCTCTCAACCAAAAGCTTTTGGTTTCAAGCAACGTCAACAGTTTTAAAATTTTCTCAAACTCTTATTCGAGTAAAATCTACTCCCTCTGGTCCAAGTAGGTTGATTGACACCCAGTCCCATCGGAAACTGGCGATAAATAAGAGGTCCCATGTGTAAATCACAACACTCTGGGAATGTTAAAGATCCCTTGGCTGTTTACAGGGCAGTCCGGGGCACTAGTAAAATTCCTACTACAAACCGCAAGATCACTCAAGTTGTGGATGTGGGTAAATCAAATCAAATCAAAATCTACCAGGCAAAGTATAGTATTCCTTGTCTGTCTGTCTGTCTTTTTTTGAGCCACCAGAAAATAGTAACCATTACGTTCACTCTGGCACATAGATTCTAGAATCTATGCTCTAGTGGAAGGTCCTGCCGAGCCAGCTGTATGCCAAATGCCCACCAGATGACCGAGGACAGTGACACCTACGGTAGGCATCGGCACTGGTTACCACTATTGGAACGTCTTGACCAGGACAAAGGCCAATGCAAACTGCAAGCATTTTTTCAGTGATAAAGGACTAATGATGGACTGGGAATAAAGCTGTATTAGTCCTAATTGTTTTTAGATGCAATCACTACTCAATTTTGAGATCAGCAGAAAAGAGAAGAAAAATAAAACTTCAAAGAAATGTACATTGCCTTCATTTTTCTTCCTCTTTTTTATACGTCCTCCTACGTCCCGTTTGTGTCTGGGTTCTATGCCTCAAAGTCTGACCGATTAGCATTATGTTGTGATTGTTTATACTGCCTGTTTTCACTTAAGAGGACGCTTTTTGTTGTCTCCTAGGCGGAGACCACTGTATATTTTCAATATTTAAAGAATAGTACTAGTACACTTCATTGATAGATTATACTTTTAAGCAAAAGTTTCTTTAGTCATGTGTTCTAAGGATTTGCCAGTCTCATGTACACTGACTATGTGATGGTTTTTCAATGGTGTAGCTTAACGACATTCACAATGACAGGAAACAAAAACCAATGCCAGTGGGAGGGAATCTGAACACTTTGTTTTCTATGGTTCATGTGTTGTGTGTAGGCTACATGATTTGCGATTGTAAGGTCTTGGGTTTGAATCCTGGCATGGCTATGTTCAACATAGTGTTCTTGTGGAAAGACATTTGACTTAGATGCAAATAGGTCCCAGTTAGTGTTGGGCAATTCCACCTTGTTTTTGTGGAATCAAATGAATACTGAATTCTGAAAATTTGGAATCGAATGAATGCTGACTTTTGAAATTTCGGAATAAAATGAATACTTAATTCGGAAACTTTGGAATCAAATGAATGCTGGAATCGAATGAATGCTGAAATCGGAAACTTTGGAATCGAATGAATGCTGAAATCGGAAACTAGAATCGAATGAATGCCGATTCCAAACCCTTTGGAATCATGAGAGTCTATTCCAAGTTCTCTGTTATTGACTGGTGAACCAAAAGAGCACAGATTCCAGTTCCTTCTGCTTTTTGTCTTCTTTCCTTTTGTTTTCGTATTTGGCTGTCGAATTTATTTTGTTCGGGGGAATGAGGGTGGTTGCTTTTCGTTTTTGGTTTGAAAGGTGGTAAAATTCTTAATTCTCAATAAATTAAAAAAATAATTAAAAGTAACAAATGACTGTACTTGGATTCCAGCCACTTGGGATCAAATGAATACCAAAAATACAATTTTAACCATGGAATCAGGAGAATCGATTTTTCAGTTTCTCTGAATGGAATTGTGAGAATTGATTCCAAAATTGAATGCTTGCCCAATACTAGTACCAGTGTAGTGTAAGAGTTAAGATGCTGTATGTTTATTTGGATTCACTCAGATGATCAGGGTGAATACAGTTGTACTTGTAAGAGCATGATCATTATTTGTGTCTTGTGTATTAGAACATCTTTTTTATTTTTAAATTTAAAAATCAGCTGTGCAAAAGAAAACCTTTTAAGATTAATGATTTTTAATTCCAGCAGTGATGTAGTTGCGACATTGATATTTTCATTGCATTACGTCTTACCTCTTGTCCTTTATTTTCAGGCCTTATCACCTGTCAGCTCTAGTCTCAAATGCAAGAACCATTTCCAGCCATGCATTTTCAAGCAAGCGAAATCAACCCACAACAACACATCAACCAAAGACATCCAAAGCCAGTGGTCATCTCACTTCTACAGCTTTCTGATTTGCTAAAGACTCTTGCCTCAGGCGTTCAGTCTCCTACTCATGTGTTATTATCAAAAATTCACACGTCGGCCCGTCCTTTCAACTGGAAAGAAAACCATGTTTCTGCTGAAACATTCTTCGAGAACAAAAATGGTTTTCCCCTGGAAAACCTGACCCAATTTAAATCAGAGTTGTCACCCATGCTTCCTACCATTGGTGCCGCCACAAGAGATCCCCTCTTCCGCAGAATTTTTCTCCTCCCTCATCTCTTCTCATCATATTATTCAACGTGGTTTTAAAACTCGAAGGTCAGACAGCAAAACAGGAATAGGAACCACCCAAGGTCAGAATCTGTGTTGGACACTGTGCCAGACTTTTTAACAACCTTTCAGATAAAGTTAAGCTTGGGAAAATGGATGGCAGCAGCGCTACATCATCAGCAATGGGTAGTTCAGGCTCTCACAAAGACGACGATGTAGAGCGGAGAGTTAACCTAGCTTTTGCCGAGGGCTATAAAGCCAAAGAGGAACTTCGGCAAGAAAAGGTTTGGAGGTCTTAGGAACTTTTCCTTATCGCCCTGACACTGTGGCTTATCCTTCAAGTTGTGTCCTCTCAGCGTCTCAGTAAGAAGTGGAGGAACTTCCCGGTTTTCTCAACGGCACGAACTACGAAGTCAATGCCGAGGACGTGAATGTTACCTTCAATGACGTAAAAGGTGCTGCTGAAGCAAAATCGGAACTTCAGGATGTTGTCAATTTCCTGCAAGACCCAGAGAAGTATACGTCACTGGGAGCCAAACTTCCGAAAGGCGTACTGTTGATTGGCCCTCCGGGTGTGGGAAAAACTCTTTTGGCCCGAGCCGTTGCGGGAAGCAGGCGTACCTTTTTCCATGCGTCTGGATCAGAATTCGATGAAATGTTTGTGGGACTTGGCGCCAAGAGGATACGCCAGCTTTTCACCTCGGCCAAGCAGAGTGCCCCGTGTATCATCTTCATCGACGAATTTGATTCGGTGGGGGCGAAACGCACCAACTCTGCCATTCACCCGTACGCTAATCAAACAATCAACCAACTTCTAAGTGAGATGGACGGATTCCAGCAGAATGAAGGCATCATCGTTCTGGGTGCCACCAACAAGGTTGACAACATGGACAAAGCATTGAGGCGACCCGGTCGCTTTTGACGTGGAGGTCACTGTTGGGCTGCCAGACTGCAAAGACAGGAAGGAAATCATTGAATTGTACATCAGTAAGGTGAAAAAAGATGCAGACGTGGATGTAGATAAGCTTGCCAGGGGGACAACGGGTTTTTCCGGCGCCGAATTAGAAAATCTGATCAATCAGGCTGCCCTTAAGGCGGCCATTGAAAGCAATGAAACGATCACCATGCACCATCTGGAGTATGCAAGAGACAAACTAATAATGGGACCAGAGCGAAAGAACCGCATTCCTGACGAAGACACCAACTGGCTCACGGCTTATCACGAAGCCGGCCACGCCCTAGTGGCTCATTTCACGAAAAGATGCCACGCCCATCCATAAGGTGACCATCATTCCAAGGGGACAGTCGCTAGGTCACACCTCTTTCAGGGACGCAGAAGGAGATCTATAACCGATCGGTGGGTCAACTGAAGGCCGCCATGGACACAGCTATGGGTGGGAGAGCTGCTGAAGAAATTATCTATGGCGTGGAAAAGGTAACGACTGGCGCCTCCAGTGACTTGAAACAGGCTACCCAGATTGCCACTGCCATGGTAACGCTCAACGGTATGTCGGAGAAGGTCGGTCTGAGGGCCTATGACAACTCAGAAATAAGTCCAATTCACAGGGAAGTCATCGACTCAGAGATAAGACGTTTATTGCAGGAATCGTACGATAGGGCGAAGAACATTCTGAAGACCAACAACTCTGTGTTACATCTACTGGCTCAGACGCTAATGAAGAAGGAAACTTTAGACAAACAGGAACTTCAGTCTCTGGTTGATGGCAAAAAAGTGAAATGATGATCCTCTAGCTATACTATTGTTTGATATACATGTACAAGAATGCATTTTGCCCGTAGGCAAGGTTTAGTAAGAGCGTAACTGGACAATCCTCTTGCCTTGATAATATCCTGTAAACGAATTATTTTATCACGCGAGAGTGAGAGCAAGGATGTGACTTGGTGATCCTTTTATGACAACAAATATTCATTCAGTAAGAATGTCATTCCCTGTGTGAGACTGAAAGCAGTAGGGAATTGGTTAACTTTCCCCAATGAGTTTGGTGGAGAGAAAGTAAAATACATCTTCTATATATATACGTAAAAAATGGTGTTGCTTGTGACATTTTTGTTCCTTCTCCTATGTTTATGCTGTTATTTCTTAGATGTTTTATTTTATCTTTATGATGTGGGAGTAAGCATATAAAAGAAAAGAAGCTCTCACAGTCTATTTTAACTGTACAATAATATTAAAAGGAGGATTGATAATTTGGACATTGTTTGGGAACATGAAGTCATAAACGATGGGTTTTTCTCTGGACACCTCTGTCTGATAATCTAAACATACACTAGAGAAGTGATTGTTTCTTGTATTACAATGGTGAGAAAAAGCCAAATTGTCCAAAACAGACATGAATACCAGACTTCAGAGGCCCCTGTAATTGTTATCCTCTTCTTCACTCTGTCTTTACCTTGACAAAGGCAGATACACACCTGTATGTATGATGCATGGAACGAAAGGACAAAAGGAATAAAGTTTCTCATTTGTACACATTTGGTTTGTTTTAAAGAAAAGAAAATGAAACTTTTTTTTTTTAATCAACGATTTGACACCAGTGTTATACCAGAAAAAAGTTTTAGAGAAATAAAAGAAATTAAAAAGTTTAATCATCTGGGAAGTAAAACCTGCATTTGCCTAGCATCCTGTCCAGAAGGTGTATTACCATTTGTTTTGCTTTAGGCCATAGAATCTAGAATAATTAGAAGCAGGCTGTTTTGCATATATAATATAACAGCAAAGAAGGAACTCTACTTTTAGCTTTGTGCGACAAAAAGGTTTACATTCTAATGTGAATGTGATAAATGATTTATTACATGGTCATGGAGAAAAGCTCAAAGCATGAGGTATGTCAATGTGTTATATAATACAGTATTTCAAAGTGTGTGAATCAGACGGGGAGATTGGTCATTCAGTAGTGTCATGTAAATAACTTCTATCATCTATAGCACTAGCGTTGTGTATATACAACTGTACAATGTGTTATAATACAGTATTTCAAAGTGTGTGAATCAGGAGGGGAGATTGGTCATTCAGTAGTGTCATGTAGGCTTCTAATAACTTCTATCATCTATAGCACTAGCGTTGTGTATATACAACTGTATACATGATGTGTCTACTACTGATGTTACTGTTAGTTAAAGCATGGCTTCAAATTTCAAAATAAGAAAGATATTTTTTATTGTGTTTGTTTCTTCACCATTTTGGTTTTTGCTCAAATCACAGACAAGCTAGAATTTTAATTTCAGGGATTAAGGAGGGACGGGTCCTGAGGGAGATTTTTTTAGTTTGAAGAGATACACAATGTTAAACTTTATTATGAATGAGTTCAGCATTGTGAAATTAGGAAAAATCGTGAATGTCAACTTTGAAAGTTTAGTTGCCATGAAAACGGCCACTGTCTTGAATTTCTGGTGCAAAACTAGGTCAATTTTGGCAAAAAACAGAGTACCGCTAGTCCTACAGTCTTTCTTTCAGAGGTTTATAATATTGCACATGATGGGGCAAGATGCAAAACTAGAATTGAGTAGGATACTGCTTTGAAACGTCATAAAACCATAAGAGGCTCTCAACTACTGCTTATCGACCCTGTTTCAACTGCCCTCGCTCCCTTATACTCATTTTGGACAGCAGTTTTCGATTACAGGTGCGCAGAGTATGTGACATATTTTTCTGACGATCTAAGGCACTATTGATGAAAAAATTTGGTCAAATGTTCAAGTTTGTGACTGATAGATTGCACTGTGCTGATTAAAATGAGTACCAATTTGATATACTTTTGACAAAATTACTGGCTTTTATGGTTCAAGCGATGTTTTGAAAGTTGGCCTGGTATCGTATCTTTAAAAAAATCGTAACAGTTCAAAGAGTCGATACTGAGCTCATTTTATGGTATCAGTGTGAAGGGAATGAACGGCTGCGTTCAATAATACAATAAACTAGATTTGTACGATTTAGGGCAAAAATTAATGAGCAGTGTGAGTACTAGAAGAAAAGTCACATTTGATGCGGAACTGGATATGATATAGCTGTTGAATAAGGTGATAATTGTTGAAATTAACACAAAGACGGGTTTACTCAGACTGTGAGGGGGAAAAAAAAAAACACTTACTTTTTACTGAAGAATGGATGTATACATTTTATTAAGCTCACTTATGATTTTAAAACCTTTGATAAATTTCAATTTTAGTAAACAAATTACAAATAATTTAGGGACGGTGAGTGACATTTTTTTATAGTAACCCATTTCTGATCTGATGACCCTTATCTCTTTTGACTTGTGCATGATGCCCCCCCCCCCCTCTCTCTCTCTCTGTCTCTCTCTCTGTCTCTCTCTCTCTCTCTCTCTCTCTCTCTCTCTCTCTCTCTCTCTCTCTCTCTCTCTCTCTCTCTCTCTCTCTCTCTCTCTCTCTCTCTCTCTCTCTCTCTCTCTCTCTCTCTCTCTCTCTCTCTCTCTCAAAAGGGGTCGGATTATGTTTGAGCTCTGTTCAGAACCCTTGAAGGTTTCATATAACAGTGTTACACATAAGAGGATTTATAATATATGGTATTAGATAATCAAGATGAGACCGTGATATGATATGTTCACCAATGATTTAATTTAAGAAATTCGATGATAATGGTGTTTAAGGCCGTTTAGTTTTGTCACTATCGGTCATGTAAGCCTTTAGTTTAAATGATAAAGTAGATATGGGCTTTTGTAGTCCAGAGGCAAGGAATCAGCCTTTCACTTTCAATCAAAAGTTTATGGGTTTAAGTCCCAATACTCATACAAAATTTCTTGAGTTTTTTCAAGTGAAAGCTACTCTGGTCCAGGTAGGTGTATCAACATTTAGTCCCATCGAAGACGAAGAATAACAAGAGATTCCGTGTGCAGATCACACAACACTCTGCGCACGTTAAAAATCCCTTGGTTGTTTACATGGCAGTCTGGGCAAAATTAAGAATCCCACCAACCCCCCCCAAGATTACCTCAGTTGTGGATGTGGGTAAAATTAAAGTCAAATCAAGATAGAGTAGATTACTTTTGAAACGGTAGAGCAATACCTACCTGGACCAGGGGCGTAAATTTGACTCGAAAAAAGCTTGAGAAAATTTGTTAACCTTTGTTGTAGCTTGAACTTGAACCCACACCCTTTTGGGTGAGGAGTCGACACCTTACTTCTGGACTATCTTCTGGACCTTGCTTCTCCCCAGTCTTGTTGGAGGTTGGCGGTCTGGCTGTTGAGGCCTACTTCTTTCCTTTAACTCTTTTTATTTGTTTTTCATTGTGTTTTCTTTATTGTTTACCCTGAAATAAATTTCAATTTCAATTTAACCAAAATTGTGTTGGTGTGAAAAGGAGTTCTCCCATCATGTTTTATTTTTTATGTGCAGAATAATCTTCTGTCAATGTTTGAATTCACAATTATAATAGCGTCATTGTGCTAACATTTTGGCCTTAGTCATTTTCGGTGGTTTCGAGAAAAAGTGGAAAACACAATCTTTTTCATGGGACATGTACTACAATTGTTATTTAAAAATGTGTCAATGATAAGGCAGGAATGATGATATTGATAAATAATAGGATGAGGGGTGTTAAAATGAATCAGTGTCATTGTAGCTTATATCATAGGCCAATATGTTAGCATGCTAACGATGTAATAATATGAAATATATGTTTGATTCTAGATTCTCAACATGACTCACCTTTGTGAAGTACAATTTAAATGGAGTATTGTCAAAACTCTTTTGAAATCAATTACTCATCTCAAATCTTAGTGTTTATTTATGACTATTACTATTACTTATTTATTATCTTGCTTTATTTCTTTCAAATCTTTCCTTTTGCTTTTCTTTGTTAAAATCAGCATTTTTATAAAATATACAACAAATACAAGTAACTGGCTGAGCCCATATCTTGTTCATCAGTGCCAAAGAGGTGCCGCCAGCAGAATGTTCAGAATGCATGCATCACACATGAACGTCATAGTTATAGTTATATGTACATATATTTATTATTATTACACACTATGCCTTTATCAGGAGTAGTGGAGGTGCATAATGTAATAGTAATATAATAGTAATAGAAAGCGAAGGTCATGAAAGAATAGTCCAGAGGCCAGGTACAGTATTTGCTGGATAAGCGCGCCCTTTGGGTGCATTTAAAAGTGTGCTTTTATGCATACCGTGTGTTTATGGAACATTTTTATTATATATGGTGAAGATTTGGTCAGCAGATGTAGGCGTGTGTTTATGCAGGGTGTGCTTTTATCCAGCGGCTATTGTATCAGCTTCTCAGCAAAATGTTTTGAGTTCAAGTTCAAGCCCTGACAGGTTGAAATGTTTTCTCGATTATTATTTTTGTGAGCAAACCTACCCAACTGGTCACAGTAAGTATATCAACACCTAGTCCTATCAGAGACGGATGATAAAAGGAGGCTCCCATGTGCAAATGACAACACTCTGTACATGTTAACGATCCCTTGGCTGCAAACTTACGGGGCAGTCTGGACAAAATTTTAACATTTTTACCTTTACCAAAAACCCCTGAGATTAGTGAGATCGCCTTAGTTGTATTGTATGGATGTGGAAAATCAAATCGGGGAGGGGGGTGGATTTCACCCACAGAGATGGAAGACTATTATTTGGAATGGGTTTTTTATTTTGGCAGACAGTTTTGGAAGTGGGGAGGGAGTGGGGAGGTGGAATGACATGCTGAATTTGACATAATTATGGTGGAAGGATGCATGGGCCAAACAAGGTTGAGAACCACTGATATATTCACTCTGAAGAATACATGTAATATAATAAATGTGTTGTTCCTATGAAGATTTGGTGACAGAAAATTGACAGCCACTTAATTGAGTAATAATACTTACACAGTAGTTTAACACATTGAAAAATGTCAATTGTCGATCAAGTGAATGATTTCTTTCTTTTCATCTCAAAATTACCGCTTACCTACCACTACCACTACCACTACCATTACCAGTTGAGTAAGTCTTTTTTTTCTCCAAATAATATTTATTTTGACAACAGAACAGATGTTTTGTCATTCTGATTCATGTTTTTTTTCTTACTGTCTTGCACATGTTTAAAAGAATCAACATGTTTTACAACCATGCCAATAAAATTGATTTCATCCAGAAGGTCTTGCATTGTTGTTGCTGTTGTGGTGGTCCTCCTACTCCTACTCCTATTTCTTCGTCTTTTGTGGATGGTTAGAGTGTGCAGCTGGTAGGTCCTCCTTTTTCCTATTGCTCTTTCGGTTATCTTTTTTATTAATATTATCTTACTATTCTTACTGTTTTCTCTTAATTTACCTTGAGATCACCACAACGGAGCATCATTCATCAAGTACGACACCCATTCTAAATAGTACATCTACTAACTAAAAGATAGTACATTATGAAGGCTAGAGCAATATCTTATCTTATTTTTATATCACAGTTTTCTTCATCACGTATTCAAAACAAAATTATGTATAGTAAATAGTAATGTAACAACAGTATTGGGCAATTCATTTTCTATCCCGCTTCCCTCTGTCTCTTTGTGTATCTGTATGTAAGGGCGATCACAGATAGGAATTATGCAAATATCTTACTTCTAATGATAAAAGAAATAGTACTGCAGTAGGCCGGTAACTAGTCGAGAGGAAATACGAAATTGAATATGATTATCTGGCCTAATAATGGGTAGAACAGAGACAGTTACAACAAAGACATAAGTTTCGGGCAAAACTGCCCTTCCTCAGTCACACAATAACGATACAAGTACAAGAATGATTAAGTGGTCGTGAGTGACACTGTATGGCGCAAAAGGTGGCCAGTCATGTGATGACCCATCACGTAGATTCCATGAGTAAGCCTCATAACAATAGAAACCAAATGTATATATGTGGTATTAAAAAATGAAATAAAAATATAAGAAAGTGAAAAAAAAGAAAAGAAAAGAAGGAGAATAAGGGAATGAGGTAAAGCCGCTAATAATCAGAGACAGACAGACAAATAGACAGGGAGAGGGAGACAGACAGACAGAGAGGGTGTGGGGAATCATACTGCTATTGTAATGATGAATTAATGATATTGTGGTTTGCTGATTTTATCATCACGATTATTGCGTGGAAGTACACGTTATTCACACACAACATGATGCAGTGTTGTTAATGTTAGTGTTAGGTGCGATACCTATTACATAATGCTTATTAAAAAAGTATAATTTAAAAACTCAGAAGAAAGGTCACGGAGGTATCTGTGGGCATGTACAATGTAATTTAAAGAATTGAACTCTCTCTCTCTCTCTCTCTCTCTCTCTCTCTCTCTCTCTCTCTCTCTCTCTCTCTCTCTCTCTCTCTCTCTCTCTCTCTCTCTCTCTCTCTCTCTCTCTCTCTCTCTCTCTCTCTCTCTCTCTCTCTCTCTCTCTCTCTCTCTCTCTCTCTCTCTCTCTCTCTCTCTCTCTCTCTCTCTCTCTCTCTCTCTCTCTCTCTCTCTCTCTCTCTCTCTCTCTCTCTCTCTCTCTCTCTCTCTCTCTCTCTCTCTCTCTCTCTCTCTCTCTCTCTCTCTCTCTCTCTCTCTCTCTCTCTCTCTCTCTCTCTCTCTCTCTCTCTCTCTCTCTCTCTCTCTCTCTCTCTCTCTCTCTCTCTCTCTCTCTCTCTCTCTCTCTCTCTCTCTCTCTCTCTCTCTCTCTCTCTCTCTCTCTCTCTCTCTCTCTCTCTCTCTCTCTCTCTCTCTCTCTCTCTCTCTCTCTCTCTCTCTCTCTCTCTCTCTCTCTCTCTCTCTCTCTCTCTCTCTCTCTCTCTCTCTCTCTCTCTCTCTCTCTCTCTCTCTCTCTCTCTCTCTCTCTCTCTCTCTCTCTCTCTCTCTCTCTCTCTCTCTCTCTCTCTCTCTCTCTCTCTCTCTCTCTCTCTCTCTCTCTCTCTCCTCTCTCTCTCTCTCTCTCTCTCTCTCTCTCTCTCTCTCTCTCTCTCTCTCTCTCTCTCTCTCTCTCTCTCTCTCTCTCTCTCTCTCTCTCTCTGAAATAGGTTTTGAACTTTAGTTTCCACAAACATCTATTTGAAGGGTACAAATCCATGAAATTATTTGCAAACGCCGATATAATTGTCCGGAGACAACGTTGACATGTTTCAGCAAGTAGGGATGGGGGGGGGGAGCACATTCAGCTGGAGCTCTTTTCCGCTTTTTCTGCCTGGTGCTTGAGCGTTCTAGAACGCCTGTCCCTTGCAATTGAGAGCTGTTTTAGGATAGAATAATTCGATGCTCACACGAATCGCTGGTGCCAACTTCTTTTGCCAGTACTGTGGTCATAAATCCGAACTTTTACTTTAGAGGTAAGGTCGCAGTATTTGCAGATCTGTACTGGTGAGCCCGGCCGATTTTGCTTTCATAAGGCACTGTCAGCTAAAATATAATAATTTGGTTCGTGGAATGCCATACCACTAACATGTCTCATTCCACTCTTCCAAACAACCTGGGGATGGTTCTCCCACCCTGGAAGGTTTTCTAAGAATAAGAAATTTCAGTTATCAGCTCTGTCTAGAATACGTCATTGATTGGAGGTAATCTTCACAAGTTTTCCTATCCATGTCCTGGCTCTTCCTGTTCCAACAAAAAAATGGTGATGTGGTAGTTGATGTTTGTGGTTTCCCTCTAGATATGATTGATGATATTTTCTTGGGAATCAACATAAGCTACAGGCACCACATTTTTATATTTTCCTTGGAGACTACATTTGTCGATACTTTTCAGCCCCTCCTCGGCTACTTCTTTATTGTTATTTGATTGCTTGGTATCTTTGAGTGTTGCATCATACCATCTTCCTATGCTGTCGACTGGCTCCTCTGTCACGGTAGAATTAAATATTCTCTGATGCGCTATTGAGAATGAGATATTATCTGCTACTTTTCCGTTCCAGATGGAGAGGCATCGACATTTCTTAGGTTTGAACTTAACTTTGCACCAGGTCACAAGTTGGTCCAAACGTTTCGGTAGTCAATGTGTTTCGTGTTCTTGAAATAACAGAACTGTTGTAAAATCCATGAATGTGTTCAGTGGCAGCATTTGACATCATCTTACAATGTTTGCACGGCTTGCAACGGCTTCAGCTGCCTTCAGAATAGCTTGCATTGAAAACAAACAAACTGTGGGAGAGATTGTGGATCTCTTTGCAATGTCAATTTCAAACTTTATCCAGTCAGTTGTAGACTCTCGTGTGGAGAATTCCATTCTGAATCCCTGGAAATATTGCTCAATCACCTTACACTTGTTTGTTCGAACATGGTAGGGGGGTACTAATGTACATAATACATCATGTACATGCTTAGTGCGAACAGAATCATTTTGGTGTAGCACAGATCCGCATATGTTAGAAAGATCCAGCCAGATCACATCAAGGTTTACAGTTTTTTTCCAATTTTGCCCGCTGAATTGCTTCCAATATAATTATGACGTGTTCTACGCATCCAGGGACTCCGGGAATACCCCCTCCCCCTTTTTTTTGAACAGTCTTATCAATGTATTTATTAGGCTTCTGATCAGAAATGTTGTCAGCCTGGGGGTCGTGACGGAGAAGAATATTTTGCCTTCTACATTTAGCAATGAAATGGGTCCAAACTGGTTGAACTCATTCGATGTTTGCTCTTTTGGGATGTACACTCCATCTGCTACCATCCATTGCTTTATATATCTCCGTGTCGAGCAGATCATTATCATATCATTGTGTGACCATGACAAAACCTTTGGGCATCTCTTGTACAGCACATATTAATAAGGTATTCTGTTCGGTCCGGGTGAGGACTTTGCTCAGACCTTTTGAACCACAAACTTGACTTCCTTCAATGAAGGAGGTCTGTTACAAACCTTTGTACACATGCTGCAGGGTATATTTAACCCTTGATTTGGTACAGGGGTCGATTGAGGTCTGGGTCAGAATAAGTCTCCATGAGATCAAATATCTCTTTGTCAGTTTATAGGGTTCCTGACTTAGGCTACTCAAATAATTTATTGTGGGGTAAACTTGAAAGGCTCTCTAAAGAATCTGTCTTGTGTTATCTTTCTTTGCTATCTCCTTTTCTTGCTGTTTCGGCTTTGTCCAGAGCATTACCCATGCTGTTGCATCGAATCTTCCGATATCTTCTGCAGCCCTTGCTGTTCAAAGTTAGAGGCTTGTTTCATAACTTTTCTCAGATATTTCTTCTTTCATCTGTTATCCATCTCTCTTTGTAGTCTGTTCTTGGCAGGAGGACAATGCGTTTTTGGTTGTCCCACTCGAATGTTTCTCGGTACGTTTGGTAAACACGGATACTATTATAATATGTGGGTAACTTATGGTCTAGCGTGCTATTTCCTATCACCGGTCTTTCCCGCATAAGTACCGTTTCATAGAAGGAAATTCGATGGGAGCTCTAACAGTAAAAGAAACAGAAGACAAAAAATGAGATGACATACTTTGTGCGGATGGAGAAGGGGGGGGAGGGAGCGAAAAGATGTTGTTTTTGACAATTTATAGTAGCAGTAGCAGTGAAATAGGGTAACACAAAAAAACCAACTGAAATTGTCTAATAGAAGATACACAAAACACGAATTTTGCTTGGATGTTGTCACTGTCAGTAAGTAGTGTCAGGAATCACGAGTTTTCACTCTTCAGCTTTGGATAACAAAATAAATCGTAAGGCGGCAAATATGGTGGCATTATTCATCACCATGGTGTCGATACTGGCATTATATTGAGGTTTGGAAGGAAATATATATAAGATCTGGATCTATATTATGGAAGCAGTTCTGTTGTTGGGACAGCCATTATTTTAGCATCTATCTCCACTCTGAAAACAACAATAGAATACACTCAAACACTCCACCACTCCCATATTCAATGCCCCCCCTTTCCCCCTTCTCCGGTAACAAAAGTTCAGATTCTCCGCCTCCATCATCCAAGCCAAGCAAAGGTGATAGATCTAGATCCAGAAGATAAATGTTAAAATAATGGCAGGGTCCCGTCTATGGAACACCTGCAGTTAAGATTTAGATCTTATATTATAACTAATCTAGATCTAGATCTGAAATGCTAGTGACTAGTCTTTAGAAGACTAAGTTTAGTAAGTGGCTAAACTAACATTTTACGTACGACACCTGGTCAGTAATCAGGTACATTCACACGGTGTAGTTTTTGGGATTGGGAATATATGACCTGACAGAGGTACCTAATTTTGCCTTAGTTGGGTTGGTTGGTTAAATATATGATTACAGACCAGATAGAAAAGTGGATCACTCAGCCACCACTATGGAAAAGTGGATGCTCAGCCACCGCAATGCTAGTTGGCCGGATGACAGGCATGAACGCGGCATGAGGCTGCCCATGAAGTTTTATGAGTTTTCCGTTGTCCCATTTTCGGAAGAAAAATGGCATTCCCAGGACCCCCCCCCTCTTTAAGGTCAGGGATGGCGATAGTGTGCACTGTGTCACCGTCAGTGTGTGCATGACTATGGTAGTTCTTCCCTACTGACCCTAGGCATAGGCTCTAGTTTCTAGATTTAACTAGAATCTAGATCTCTATTTTTAAAATAGATCAAAGTACGTGGCTACATATGGACCAGAAGTAGAGGTCATGTAAAGAAAAGAGCCTATTTGTGTCAATAAATCATCCTATGGCGTTGAAACTAAAAATAGTCTATCTTTGTAATAAATACAAACCCATTTGTGTAAACTGCATTTTGATTGGTTGATGCAAGGAATGTCTCTATAACATCAACTTGTAGCACTGTAGCATCAGCTTAGCTATGACACTTAACAACAAAGCAACTACCCACTGTAAAAGACAAAATACGATCACAACAGATTCTTGTTAGATATTGTATGGAACAAACAACATCTGTTTTTATTGAAATTTTATATACACTGAAATAACGAGAACTTTGCATTGATATACTTATGACCGTGTTGATGTTACACCACTTGAGATTAGATGTAAAATAAACTTTAGATATATATATATATAATATATATATATATATATATATATTTATATTATATATATATATATATATATATATATATATATATATATATATATATATATATATATATATATATATATATATATATATATATATATATGTATATCTCTATGAAATTAAATTTCAATCCTCGTAAAGTTTTTTATCCATTGATAAGTTATGGTAAAAGCATCATGTGCTGGTTAGCGACTATAAGAAAATATTAAAGAGGATTTCCAACAATGCTTTGTTATTATTTACTATCATTATCATTCACTATCAAGTTCCTACTTTGTTTTTGTCTTCTTGTCTAGCAGATCACAAATTCAGATGTGTGACAAAAAGTGACTTGGGGTCATGAAGAATTTAATTTAGGTCATCTTCAATACACACAAGAATACAAGATCATGTCACAAAATCTCATGGACTCTTTAGAGGAGATGGCCTCCTGGAATGAAGAGACTTGCCATCAAAATGTTGACACCTATTTACCAAAAATTCTTGTATCCTTCACGTTTCTATTAAATTAACAAAGTGAGTGCATGTACCGCAAAAAACGACACGCGGAAGAATACACTTTGATATCCCACTGAGGTTGAAAGATCGAGCGCATTGTGATAGTGACATGATCTCGGTCTCTCTCTCTCTCGTTCTCTCTCTCCTCCCTGCCTCCCTCCCTCTCTCTCTATCTCTTTCACTTTCTCTTTCTCTCTCTCGTTCATTTTCATGCCTTCTGTCTCTCTCACTATAGTTTCTGTGGAAACAAAATATAATGTTTTTACATTTTCATAGCTTGTAAGAAATCATTTTCCATAACAGTCACCATCAGACACGGTTTGAAGAATCAACCTTTATCCAGGATGGAATCAGTAAGTGTTTTGAGATTAAATTTTATATTTTTAAATAGATTGTGTTTAAATTTTGATTTAGCCTTTTATATTAGACCTCTTATTGTCTTCAGTTTACAATATTTTAAACATTAAAATTCTGAATTCCTCATTAGTTGTTCACCAGTTGTTTTTGGTTTCTTCACGTAACTTATTTTATATTTTTATAATATGGCGTCAGTTGCCTAGGAAAAGCTATTCATACTTGAGGCTATGAGGTTCTACGTCAGGTCCAAATTCACTGGGTTTGACATTGTGTCCTGGATGTGAATTCTTCTTCTTTGCCTCTCACTCTCACTTCCCCATGGAGCATATGCCATCAACAAAGAGTTGCCAATCATCCTCATTCTGCGCCCACCGTCTGCAACCCCTCCTAGCTTTTCCCTCCCTCTTGCCATCTCCGTCTCGATCTCTCTCCTCCATGTCATTTTTTGGTCGCCCTCTATACATCTATTCCCTTGTGGATTCCATGTCAAGCTTTGTCTTGCTATGTTGGATATTGGTCTTCTCATTTATAAATATGTCCAATCCATCTCCATTTCCTCTGGATGTGAATGAGTGCTGGCTATTATGAATATAAATACCTGACACTATAGAACTTCCTCTCGTTTCAGATATACTTCAACTGATTTGTAAATCATTTGTGCCTGTTGTACCAACAGAGGAATTGGAGGACAAAATCTTTTCACACATTTGCCAGATGGTATGATAACTCAACATCACATAGATAGTCTATTTGCAAGTTACTGTATGAAGAATTTATAAATATTATATTATTGTTGAAGAATTTATAAATATTATATTATTGTTGAAGAATTTATAAATATTATATTATTGTATGCCTTGGAAAATCTTGGCTTAAATCCCTGATTTTGAAATCACTTTTTTGAGGTTCCTTTAAAGGATTCAATGATTGAAAATATAACCCCATCTTTTATTAAAGTTTTATGTAAATGAGTATAAAGCGTATAAATATATATCGAATGTTTGACTCATCTTGTTAATAAAGATAAAAAGTTAGAATTAAGTTAAGAAGCCCTGCCTTAGTTAGAGTTTAAAATTTTTAAAATATTTTTTTAATTTGATTTATCCACATCTGTTGGTGATCTCTGGGTTTTTGGTAGGATTTTCAAATTTTACCGGACTGCCATGTAAACAGCCGAGGATCTTTTAACGTACACAGAGTGTTGTTATCTGTACACGGGACCTCCTTTTATCGTCCGTCTCCAATGGGACTAGGTTTCGATCCACCTACCTAAACCAGGGGTTTAGATTTTGTTAAAAAAAAACTCAAGAAAAATTGTCAAACATTGCAGGGACTCGAACTCACTACCTTTTGGTTGTGAGGCTGACACCTTGTCTCTGGACTACCGAGTCCCCTGTACTGCCTTAGAGAGCACACAGTGTATCCACCTGGCTTCAGTGTTACAGTGGTTGGCACTTCCTTCTGAACCTGCCAACATTCTTCTTTGGGTACTCTACAACTCTTTAAGTCAAGCAAAAAAAAAGTGGCATCAGTGGTCTAGGGCTTAGGCTAGTGGATGTGGCGTCATGAGGTCCTAGGTTCCAAACCTAGCAAACCTGGGTCCGATGTGTTCCTTGGAGGAAGATTTTTAACATGCATTTTCTTCGCTCAACTTAGTTGCAAATGGGTATTAGCATCAGCTTGAGAGTAGAAACCTGCGACAGACTTGCCTCTTGTCCAAGAGGTGATTGATATCACCTGTTCTGCTTCATGCTACAGCAACCAGGATCAGCTCTACCACTATGGGCTATAATTATGGCCTTGAAGGAACTTACAAGCGAGGAAAGCAGACTTTTATGTACTTTTCCTATGGATACAATTGCGGGAGAAAACAATCAGGCCAATTCAGTGTTTTAACCCCAATTGTGTCACAACGTTTCTGTTTTTAATTCAGGAACCCCCCACCCCCACCCTCCCACATCTTATTCTTATTCGAATTCACTGAACATGATCCCACGTCTATAAAATATCATAATATTATCATAATAAATCATTATTCTGTGAACATGGTATTTATCCAATCAAACTTGTTTTCATGCCAAAACATGTAAATTTGAAGCTAAAACTAAAGTAGGTAGTAATACATTTTGACTAAATCACTTTTATGATCTGTCAGATCTGCAGTTTGTTGACTGGTGCTGTGAACAAAGTTCATCTCAATGTTAACGGAGCCTTGAAAGACACGGCCGGAGAGTTGAAGGAGACAATTGCCGAATGCTTACAGGTGAGCATTCTGATAAATCTCGATTGCATGCTTTATACTAGAAACAAAATTTGCACTTTGGGTTTGAATAATGAAATAGAAGGGAAATTATATGTTTAATTTACATTATCACTGAAGTTTAGATAAAAAAGTGCTTTATCATCAACCGCTGCGAGCTCCAAGAGAATCCTTGGATAGAAATAATAAAGTAGTAGTACAGAACATTCTTCGTGTTCTTATTTTTATGAATTATTGACTAGCGCTTAACAAGATTAATATATTATCTATTTTCTTGTTTGCACTGATTTACATTGATGTACAATCTTACATTCTATGGGAAAGTATTATAGAATTTTACATTTAGGAAATGCAGCAATGCAAAAGAGTTACCACGGTCAATCTTGTGAGGTCTAATCGGGAATACCTGAAACGAGCTAAACGCCCCTGTAGTTTTACATTTTGATCCACATCATGTAATTTAGTGTAAATTTATGCAAAGTCTGTTTTCAAATTTTTAAATTCTCTAACAAATTATTAAATGACTCAATCTTACTACAAGTTCAAATTTATTCTATTTTTTTTTCATTTCCTTTTTTTTTACAACTCATCTGTCGGAGAGAAGAACTTTTTCATCCAGATCTAGAACCTAATGTAACTATATGATCTAGACACTGGGAGACACAACATATTTATTTACAAAAGTGATATAAAAATCTCAATTATTAAATATAAATCCATGGCAACACAAGATAGTCAGACGTGAGCAATCTAGATTTCTAAAGTTCGAAAGGGTGAGAATGCAATGACTTAAATAATAAGTAGATCTAGCATTCTGCTCTTCCGGCAGTGCCTGACAAGAATAAGTCATGAAATGACACGCATAGGATGTCAAAGATGCCATAGCGACTATTTCCCCACAATTTTATCATGTGTATATATATCTAAATAAATCTAGTCATATATGTTGATTCACATGTTTAGATCGATAACATTTAAGTGTTAAAGTCAGCGCATACATCTTCTGCTATCGCTACACAATGAATAGCACTAGTTAAAAAAAAAACAGCCAAGCAAAAGAGTTACCACCTATCTGGGAAATCGCGCAATGCAACATGAGACAGATTGGCAGTTAGGAGCTAAACGACTAATTGGCTATGTATTGTATCGTATTCCTAGTGGATTGCTGTCATTGTGGAGAGTGTGGAAAGGTGTGTCCAACAAATGCTTGACGTCCAACGGAGTCTGGACTTGTCTTCCGTCCAGTCCCTACCGGTGTGTGCAGTGACCGTCTTGAAGTACACCTATGCTCACTGTAAGGTCAGGCTGCTCTTTCTTTTATATGACTATATTTTGACAGTTAGTCATACTTAAATCAAAAACTCTTAACTCGAAAGCAAAAAAAATCACATCAGGAGGCCCCTTAAACAATATAGCTCGTCACAGATAACATCAGCAATGGCAAAGATAATGATTCAGTGTGAACACTGAATCAATAAAATTTGTTTATCTTATCATATTCCATAGCTGTCAACCAGTATGTAAGAACATATCTAGTACGCTGTTTTGGCTTTGAGTCTGTAAGTCTGAATCTATATTGAAAAATACGTATTTGAGAGTATTTTGTTTGTAAAGAAACCCTAAGTTAATTGCAGAGACTCAGATTGGGGTGAAAGTGGAAGATGCCATTCTGAGTTCACAAGATAACTGTTGTGCTCAGCCAGAAAGACCAGTGATTGGCATATTTTTTGTTATTTACCTTAGAGGAGATCACTTCAAGTTAAATTATCAATGTTACCTGGAATATTACAGGCTCATGTGCGAGTTAGAATTAATTTGCTCAGTAAGAATTCATTATTTTAATTTGAAAATGTTGGCAGCTATGCATAATATCATTAATCAATTTTTCTTAAAGATTTTGCATCTTTTATTGTTTGTTAAAAGGAAAGTTCAGATTTGTATGGAAAGCTGCTGGAGGATATAGGGGAGCCTCTGTCCAGTCTGTTTAAGAAAGCTCATTCCCTTCAGACTGTGAGTAACACCATATATATGCAAAGATCATTTAGAAAATAACATTGTATGCTGTTGATTTAGAATACTCATATGTGATATTATGTATATGTTTCATTAACATCAGCATGATCAAAAATAAAAGAATGGATTTTTTGCCATGCAAGTAAATGCTTTTCCTGTTTAGAGCATCAGGATGTTTAAACAAAATTTTGTGTGTGTGTGTGTACGAGTGGGCGGTTGGCAGGGCGTGCTGCTGGTAAATCCTGCTTCTTTTCTTTTGCCTCCTCCACTCATCTTTCATCTTGATGTATCCTCTTAACACTTTTCAGGCAGGTCCCGTATATTTGCATGCCGCTGGTCACTCTAAGCACACCTAAGCTAATGGCGGGTCCCGTACATTTGCATCACTCCCTAGTCTTCCAGCAAGACAAAGTGTTAGTGGTGGGTCCTGTATAACTGCACTGCAGTGTACTCAGGACGGGTTTTGGGAATGCCTCTGTTCTGACCGATTACGCTGATCAACTCACGCCACGCCAAACAGAGACAGTCTCTTATTCTAAAGGGGTAAAAATGATAGTTCATTTCCGAGTCTAACACACACTTGATATATTTCTTATAAAGAGATATAACAACACACAGGAGCTCTATCTCAAATGCAGGCTGTGGACCCTCTGCAAAGTGGATAAAACCAAAGTCTCTTGTCTTCGTATGACCGACACAACTTCTGTACAGATGTCAATTACTTTAGTAAGAAGCTCCATCCACAAGCAAGAAATAGTGATTGATATAAATAAAAAGATATCAGTGGTCAATCACATTGCACACCTAAGTCAGCTTGAATGGAGGGTGTGACTCTCAGTCAATAGAAAGAAACCATGTTCAGGGTTGACCAATCAGGGGAGCATTGTGTTGATGGTTATATTGTCAAACATCACATACGTCAAAATACATCTCCACCTCTTTTTCACATAAGAATGAAGAGATAAGAGTGTTGAAAGTACAAAAAATTGAAGCTTTCACCTGATTTCAGCGACAAGCAACAAAGGAACTTTGATCTCTCAAACAGGTCCATTTCACATGGTCATGATGACATGTGGTATCTGGACAAGAAAGATTTGAAGTGTATAGACTTTTTCAATAAGAGAAGAGATAAGAGTGTTGAAAGTACAAGGGAAAATTGAAGCTTTCACCTGATTTCAGCGGCAAGCAACAAAGGAACTTTGATCTCTCAAACAGGTCCATTTCACATGGTCATGATGACATGTGGTATCTGGACAAGAGGAAGGGCGCTATTTGAAGTGTATAGACATTAGAAACTACAAGAGTTTGTCTTCCTACTACATCATTTTACAAATTTGTCATTTCAGGCGTTGCTGACTTTGTTAGACAAAATCACCGTCTCGCTGTTATGAGCAGCACGTTCAAATTTTGTGTACAGGTATGTAATAACCTAACCACAGAAGGATGGCAATACATGTACTCTGAAATTCCATGGAAATCAGAACTTGGTATTTTGGTCTACAGATCTTTTTTGAACATGTTTTGTCCGTCTGTTTATCATGATTTCTTTAAAAGATATTTGTTATAAAGTCAAACAGTTAAATTTAAAAAAAAAAGGAAGAGATGTTAACAACACCTCTGTTTTAAGCCCACTATTTATGAATATTTTTATTTCCAAAATGTCACATATTTTATTTTTTTATTGTTAGATGATTATGGCTTATGAAACTGCATTGCAATGCGCTGTTGTTCACTTTGCAAGATGTTTCACATCATCTTCTTGACCCGTGTCACATGTAAATACTGACAAATTTTCCTATTAGACTTCTTGTACTACTTGCTGTCATTCTCTGTGAACCTTGAACTCCCAGCCCAAAAAAATCAAATCCCTTCCCCGATGCTCCAGAGCAGTGAGTGGTTGGCGGGTGCTACTGGTAGATCCTGTTTCTTTCCTTTCCTTTCTTTCACTTATCTTTCATCTTGCTGTTTCCTTTTAATTCACCCTGAGATCACTGCAATGGTGGACGGGATAAATTTCAATGAAACAAACAGACAAAGCTCCAGAGCAAAAATAGAAGAAAAGACGGGACATCTCCATTTAATGCTCAGAATTATCAGTATCGCTGTGCTGTGTAGTATTAAAATATATTTGTGTTGTTATGATCATTATGATATTACTATTTAGGCTTTGAATAGTTGTCACAGAGATTATGTAAGCATAATTGCCATTAATGAATGGACAATAAATATACATTATATGTTATTATTATAATTATAAGTATTGTTATTATTATTATTATTATTATTATTATTATTATTATTATTATTATTATTATTATTATTCTTATTGTTATTATTTTTGTTATTATTTTTGTTATTATTATTATTATTATTATTATTATTATTATTATTATTATTATTATTATTATTATTATTATTCTTATTATTTTTGTTATTATTATTATTATTATTATTATTATATATTATTATTATTATTATTATTATTATTATTAATGTTATTGTTATTATTATTATTATTACTATACATATATGTACATTTCCAGTGTGCAGTGGCCTGTTTGAGGTGTGTAAAGTAGTCAGCTCTCTGGACATCAAGCTGGTAGTCAGTCTGTGGAAAGCCATTTCCAGGTTGAGTCAACTTTGTGTCTGTCGTTATTCTTGCTTACAAACTGACCGTTATATAAGTATCGTCGGTGAAACTGTCCAAATGCATAAATTCCATGACATACGGGAATACGAGATTTGTCCTTCAAATGATCAAACGTAACGCTTCTTTCGTGTCTATATAAAATTTGGGTGCTTTAACTAAGAAAAAATGACTCCAGTCAAGGGGGTCTGCGAGAAATAGATTCGACAAGTGCGAGAGAAGTACATGACTGATTCCACTTTTATATGCCAGCATTGTGAATTTGTTTGACCTCATTTCATATCTCGTTTAAATCATTAGTTGTTTTTTTTGTTTTGATTTCGGTAGGGTTTGTTTTTTTATGGCATACTGATGCTATATGTTATATACCATGTCAAACTTGGACCAAATGTGAATTTAATCTTGTTTGCGTTCCTATGGTGCCTATAGATTATAGATGATTCAAATTATTTTTTTATTTATTATAATGTGCCATGAAATGCATAATATGTATAGAGATGAACAAAATCTCTGTGGCATAAATTCATTTTGAAGCAAATAAAAAAAGATTTTTGTGTGTGAATATCTTAAAAGCAGGGTTCCCACTCATCTTGGAAAACTGGAAAAGTTTTGGAATTTGGCTGGGGAGAAATTAAGACTTGGAATTTTAAAATTCCCTTTAAGTCTTGCAACAGTCTTGGAATTTTCATGAAATGTCGGTAGTTTATTTTAGTGCTATTCACATACTCTTGTTAGAAAGTTTCAGGCTTGACTTCGATTAATAAAGAAGTTTGACTTTTCCTCTTTCATTAATTGTCGTTTATCTTGCTGTTTCCTTTTAATTCACCCTTTCTATTCCTTTTCTTTCTTTCTTTCTTTTTTTTCTTTTTTTTTTGCCCAATTTTACTATTATTTTATAGCTTAGATAAGGATATTTCATAATCTAAAAGTGACAGGGCTGTTTGAAATGTCTCGGAAAATTTGATATTCAGCATGGAAAATTTTGGAAAAACTCTTGGAATTTTTTTCTTCCGAAAACAGGTGGGAACCATGTAAAAAGTAAAGACAAAGAGTGAGGCAAGGGGCTTGTCGTAAATGAAGGACATGACATTGAATAATATTAAAGCCCCATAGGAACAAAGACGAGACAAATACAAAGGAATAGACAGAAAAAAATCCTGGCCACCATGGGGATCGAACCCGTGACCTCTGCATCGGTGCCCATCATCTTGCCATGAAAAGAAAGCGTACTACCAACCGATTTAACTGCTGTCTTTTTTTTAGCTCAGTTGGTACCACGCTTTCTTCTCATGGCGAGGATATGGATGCCGATGCAGAGGTCTGCCTAGAAAAAATCAAGGCAGTACTCCTGATTCTCGTATGCTTACCATCAGCATTTGTACTTCATCAGCCGTTCCGCCCTGATTTTTTGGTATTGGACACCAAATGGAGCCCTCCATCTTCCTCTATCCCATCCTTTTCAGGTCCATATCAATAGTACCTCTTCTCTATGTTGATCTTGGTCTACCTCTTTTCATTTTCCCTGTGGGTTCCATTTCAGACTCTGTCTTTACATGTCAGTTGCTGTCTTCCTGTGGGTTCCATTTTAGGCTCTGTCTTTACATGTCAGTTGTTGTCTTCCTGTGGGTTCCATTTCAGGCTCTGTCTTTATATGTCAGTTGCTGTCTTCCTGTGGGTTCCATTTCAGGCTCTGTCTTTACATGTCAGTTGCTGTCTTCCTGTGGGTTCCATTTCAGGCTCTGTCTTTACATGTCAGTTGCTGTCTTCCTGTGGGTTCCATTTCAGGCTCTTGTCTATATGTGTCAGTTGCTGTCTTCCTGTGGGTTCCATTTTAGGTTCTGTGTTTATATGTCAGTTGCTGCCTTCCTGTGTTCTATGGCTCTTCCTGTGGGGTTCCATTTTAGGTTCTGTCTTCACAAGTCAGTTCCTTTGAGGTTCCATTTCAGGCTCTGTCTTTACATTTCAGTTGCTGTCTTCCTGAGGGTTCCATTTCAGGCTCTGTCTTTACATGTCAGTTGCTGTCTTCTTGTGGGTTCCATTTCAGGCTCTGTCTTTACATGTCAGTTGCTGTCTTCCTGTGGGTTCCATTTCAGGCTTTGTCTTTACATGTCAGTTGCTGTCTTCCTGTGGGTTCCATTTCAGGCTCTGTTTTACCATGTCTTCCTGTGGGTTCTTTCAGTCTTTATTTACATGTCAGTTGCTGTCTTCCTGAGGGTTCTATTTCAGGCTCTGTGTTTTACATTTCAGTTGCTGTTTTCCTGAGGGTTCCATTTCAGGCTCTGTCTTTACATGTCAGTTGCTGTCTTCCTGAGGTTCCATTTCAGGCTCTGTCTTTACATGTCAGTTGCTGTCTTCCTGAGGGTTCCATTTCAGGCTTTGTCTTTACATGTCAGTTGCTGTCTTCCTGTGGGTTCCATTTCAGGCTTTGTCTTTACATGTCAGTTGCTGTCTTCCTGAGGGTTCCATTTCAGGTCAGTTGCTGTCTTCATGAGGGTTCCATTTCAGGCTTTTCTTTACATGTCAGTTGCTGTCTTCCTGTAGGTTGCATTTCAGGCTTTGTCTTTACATGTCAGTTGCTGTCTTCCTGTAGGTTTTTTCAGAGATCTTTCATTTCTTATTGTGTGTGGCCAGTGGATCTTGAGAGTCTGTCTTCCTTTACGTTCCTTTACTTTTTATCACATCAACTCAGACAGAAGACCTTCAAAGTTGTTCCACACCTGTATTCACAACGTGTTTGTATGTGTGTGGTTGTGTATACTAATATGCATTGTTTACTTTCAGGATTTGCAGTCAGAACTTAGCGCTGTTGAGAGACAGGTTAGAGGTGTGTCCCATTGTCAGTTACCTGTGTCCAGGAAATCTCCAACGGTTCAGGCTACCTGTTCCAGCTGTGTCCTGCCTCCGATCCTGAGTCCTGATGTCTTGGTATCTATCTGTGTTCCTCTGTTTTTTTAAGTTGTTATGACTTAAGGTCATTGTAGTTTTATTGTTGTTCTTACTCTTGCTCTTGTTATTCTTTTTCTTTTTGTTCTTCTTGTTCTTGTTCTTTTTGTTCTTGTTCTTGTTTTTCTTGTTCTTGTTCTTCTTGTTCTTGTTCTTCTTGTTCTTGTTCTTCTTGTTCTTGTTTTTGTTCTTGTTCTTGTTCTTCTTGTTCTTCTTCTTTGTCTTCTTGTTCTTGTTGTTGTTGTTGTTGTTGTTGTTGTTGTTGTTGTTGTTGTTGTTGTTGTGTTGTTGTTGTTGTTGTTGTTGTTGTTCTTTTCTTCTTCTTCTTCTTCTTCTTCTTCTTCTTGGGTTCTTTTCAGGCTTCTTCTTTATGTTCTTCTTCTTCTTGTTCTTCTTTCAGGCTTTGTCTTTATGTTCTTCTTCTTGTCTTCTTGAGTTCTTCTTCTTCTTCTTCTTCTTCTTCTTCTTCTTCTTTATTCTTCTTTCTTCTTCTTCTTCTTCTGAGGTCTTCTTCCTTTCTTCTTCTTCTTCTTCTTCTTCTTCTTCTTCTTCTTCTTCCACACTTCTATTTCTTCTTCTTCTTCTTCTTTTTCTTCTTCTTCTTCTTCTTCTTCTTCTTCTTCTTCTTCTTCTTCTTTTCTTCTTCTTCTTCTTCTTCTTTGTTTTCTTCTTCTTCTCCTTCTTCTTCTCTTGATCTTCTTCTTCTGTGTTGCTTTGGTTTTCTTTAGAGGTCTTCATTTCTTCTTGCATCTTCTTCTTGAGAGTTTCTTCTTCTTTTCTTCTTCTTCTTCTTCTTATCTTCTTCTCTCTATCTTTTTCTTTATCTATTGTTCTTCACCTGTATTCTACTTCTGTGTGTTTTGTCTGTCTTGTGTATACTAATTGTTGTTTCTGTCTTTATTGCAGTCTCTGTCTGTATGTTTATCTCTTAGTCTGTGTCTTTATTGTCTGTCTCTGTCTTTATCTCTCTGTCTGTCTCTTTATCTATTGTTGTCTTTGTCTTTATCTCTTTGTCTTTGGTATCTGATGTTCCTCTGTTTTTTCTTTTATCTTAAGGTCATTGTAGTTTTTATTGTTGTTCTTACTCTTATCTTGTTCTTCTTTTTTATCTTTAAGTCTTCTTCTTGTTTATCAGTATCTTTATGTTCTTGTTCTTCTGTTCTTTTCTTTTTGTCTTGTTCTTTTCTTGTTGTGTCTGTGTCTTTATCTTTCTCTTTTCTTCTTCTTTTCTCTTCTGTCTGTGTCTTTATCTCTCTGTTTTTGTCTTTATCTTCTTTTCTCTGTGTCTTTATCTCTCTGTCTCTGTCTTTATATTTCTGTTTCTGTTCTTTCTCTCTTTCTCTGTCTTTGTCTCTTTGTCTGTATCTTTATCTCTCTGTCTGTGTCTTTACCTCTCTGTCTGTGTCTTTATCTCTCCATCTGTGACTTTATCTCGTTGTCTGTGTATTTATCTCTCTGCTTGTGCCTTTATCTCGTTGTCTGGGTCTTTATCTCGTTGTTTGGGTCTTTATATCTCTGTCTTATATATCTTTAAGTCTTTATCTCTCTATCAGTATCTTTATGTCTCTGTTTGTGTCTTTATCTTTCTGTCTGTCTTTAACTCTGTCTTTATCTCTCTGTCTGTATCTTTATCTCTCTGTTTCCTTGTCTTTATCTCTCTGTCTGTGTCTTTATCTCTCTGTCTCTGTCTTTCTCTCTGTTCCTCTGTGTTTGTCTCTCTGTCTGTATTTTTATCTGTCTCTGTCTTTATCTCTTTGTCTGTGTTTTTATCCCTTTGTCTGTGTCTTTATCTCTCTGTTTCTGTCTTTATCTCTGTCTGTATCTTATTTCTTTGTCTGTGTCTTTATCTTTCTGTCTCTGTCTTTATTTCTCTGTCTGTGTTCTTATCTTTCTGTCTTTATCTCTCTTTCTTTGTCTTTATCTCCTGTTTCTTTGTTTTTATCTTTCTGTATCTTTGTCTTTATCTTTCTGTCTGTGTCTTTGTCTCTCTGTCTGTGTCTTTATCTCTCTGTCTGTATCATCTTTGTTTGTGTCTTTATCTCTCTGTTTCTTATCTCTCTGTCTCTGTGTCTTTATCTCTGTGTTGTTATATCTCTGTCTGTGTCTTTATCTTTCTTTTTCTCTGTCTGTGTCTTTATCTCTCTGTCTGTGTCTTTATCTCTCTGTCTGTGTCTTTATTTCTCTGTGTCTGTCTTTATCTCTCTGTCTGTCTTTATCTCTCTGTTTCTCCGTCTTGTCCTTATCTCTGTGTCTCTGTCTTTGTCTTTATCTTTCAATTTCTCTGTTTGTGTCTTTATCCTCTGTCTGTGTCTTTATCTCTCTGTTTCTCTGTCTTTATCTCTCTGTCTCTCTGTCTGCTTATCTCAGTCTCTGTGGGTATGTGACTTGCTACTAGTAGGTCCTACTTCCATCTGTCTTTTATCTTGCTGTTCTGTCTTAATTCATTTAGAGATCACCACCATATGGTGGATGGGTTAAACTTCAATCAATCAATCAATCAATCAATCAATCGATCAATCAATCAATCAATCAATCAATCAATCAATCAATTGATCAATCAATCTCGCTGTTTCTATGTCTCTTTCTCTTTCTCTTTCTCTCCTTTACTTCTGTCTCTTTTTTGTGAATAAAAGAAAAATAATAATTAAAACATGAAAAATTTGAAATATTCTTCTTCTTTCAGTCCCAGGGTGATGACAAGGCATTCAGCAAATGGGTGAAAATTGTTGGCTTTCAGATGAAGGTCTTGGTAGCCTTATTGAGGGACTTTTCCGACTACTTGGGATATTGTGAAAAGGATGTGGTCTGCTTACTGCTCTCTCTACATAGGTAAGAAATAAGCTTGACCCCTCACATGCAGGAGAGCTGAGAATGCGGTGGTCCAGAGGCGCATTGTTGGCCTCCAAACCAAAAGGTCGTGGGTTCAAGCCCTGACTGTTGAAAATTTTTGTCGAGTTCTGGTTCAGGTCGGTGAATCGACATCTAGTCCCTTCGGAGACGGATGATAAAAAGGAGGTTCTGTGTGCAGATCATAACACTCCGTGATCGTTGAAGAACCCTCGTCTGTTTACAGGACAGTTCGGGCAAAATTAAAAATGCTACTACCAAAACCCTGAGAAACCTTATAGTTGTGATTGTGAGTAAAGTCAAATCGAAACAAATGAAATTAAAGCCATTTGATAGATGGATTTATAGTCTTTTTTTAACAATTTACAGATCAGGAAGTGATGAGCCTGATTTTAGTTAATTTCTGTAAAAGAAGAGTTCTGCTTTCATTCTGTCTATGTTAACCAGCTTTATCCCAGATTGAAGGAAATCCCATTTCGATAGTTAGGGCTGAAGCGTAATGAAAGGTCCTCCTTTTTTCCATATTCTTTTCTCCTGCTTTCCCTCTTAACTCACCTTGAGACCACCCCATTATGGTGGATAGGGTAAATTCCAACAAGAGACGGAAAATATGTCTCTCAAATCAGTAAGTAAAAAGTTCCTTCAAGGCCATTACAACCCACAGAGCCGAACATATCTCAGTTTCTGTAGCATGAAGCGAAACAGGTGATAATCACCACCTGGACAGGACGCTAGTCTGACGCATTTTTTTACTCCCAAGCTAGTGCTTGTACCGTATTTGCATTTGGGTCAGTGGGGAAAATGCGTGTCAAGTGTCTTTCCCAAGGAATACAATGCTGACCTAGCTTTGCTGGGATTCAAACCTGGGACCTCATGATCCCAAGTCCGGCAGACGTAACCATTCGGACATTGATGCCACTCTTAAATCAGTGTTTGAATAGTAAGGATAATGAATGAGCCTAGGGACTTTATTTCTGCAGATCTCTGCCGCCAAGTCTTGGAGCAGGTCAAATCTCGGAGGCGCAGGAAGGAGACATCCGCAGTCAAATCGTGTCGGCAACATTGCCGATTTTGAATCATCTCATTGGGAACAGAGCCTTCAGGATTCACCTTACGGTCGTATCTGACAGTGAGTCTCTACGAAACTAAGTAAATTGTTTAGTTTTTTTAAGAATTTAAAAGGAGGTTTAAACCCTCTGACTGACTGACTGACGGATCAATGAAACCTGGGTCGTTTAGGCTCTGAAGTATCCTTTAAACGACGACCTTCTATCGCCTGATTGCGTAGTGGCCAGTTACAGTTGCTGCTCAATTCCATAGGGGCCAGTTATGTATACCTGCTCTTCCAACATTCCAGTAAGGGGGTTGGTGAGACCCACAGAGAGATCATATCTCAGTTTCTGTATAGATCCTTCCTCCGTTCCTTTTTATATCTCTATATTTTATCATGCTGTCTTTCCATAATTCGTTTTACGATCACTGTATAAGATGAATGACTGGATTTCCAATATAACAAACTGTCACGTCTCTTTACTATTCACCTTACAGTCAATTGAAGGGGTGGTCATTTCAATTTTCAATTGTGTGCCTGTCACATTTACATCATTAAAAAATGCCAAAAAACCAAGGACTTTGGCACTGTTGGCTTTGGGAATTTTCAGCTTCCTCCGTTCCTTTTTTAATCTCTATATTTTATCATGCTGTCTTTCCATAATTCGTTTCTGACGTATAAGATGAATACTTTCCAATCATATTATTTTCATTTCAATTTTCAATTGTGTGCCTGTCACATTTTCATTAGAAAAATGCCAAAAAACCAAGGACTTTGGCACTGTTGGCTTTGTTTTCAGTTTCAAACAGTTGTAGACTATATACTTTCATTATTATTTTCACACTTTTCAGGAAGCATGATTTTGTTTTATTCCCTAGGATTATCTCTCCATCTATTTTTTTATGAAAATGGACATATGCACGCTCTTGAAATGACCCCTTCAATTGCAAAATGAAGTTCAACTTTTCTGTCCCATTTCTCACCAGATACGAAGTCAGAGGATTACCTTCCTTTGCTGTTGCTCCAAGTCATGGTTTTAGATCTTCTGCCGAAGTGTGAAGGTGAGAGCTTAAGTGTAAACTTTGCCTTTGGAATCTGAAAATATGTAAGTGTGGAGCGCTCCACTAGAACACTGAACATATCCTCCAGCAGTATGCACTCTACGATAAGCTCAAGCGAAAAGCAGGCGGTAGGTGGGCGCTGCTGATTGATCTTACTTCTTTCCTTTCCTTCTTTCATTTAGCTTTCGTCTCGCTCTTTCCTCCTAATTCACCCTGAGATCGCCACAATGGTGGACGGGATAAATTTCAATGAAACAAACAAACGAAGGTCAGGCGAAACACCTGTAGAAGAAAAGCCCTACGGCCCTATGGAGAGCCTGCTAAAGACCATTTACATTAATAGAGACAGTCAATCTAACCTTGCTGGCAGAGATCCGAAGATCAGGAAGAAGATGTCGACGTTGTCTGATGTACATAAGGGCAATACTGAATTTGTTGTAAGAGCTTACATGTAGATTTTGGTCTTTGAACTTTAGCATCTGGTGTAAATGAGGGAACACGGTGGCCCATAGGTAAAGTGTCGGCATCTCAACCAAAAGGTTGTGAGTTCATGCCATGACAGGTTAAAACCTTTCTCAAGTTTTTCATGTAAAACCCATCCCTTGGTCCGGGTAGGCGGATTGAAATCTACTCTCATCGTGGACGGACGATAAAAAGGAGGTCCCAGTGCAGGTCACAATATACGCTGTGCATGTTAAAAGACCCATTAGTTGTTTACAAGGCAGTCCGGGCAAAATTTTAAATTCTACCAAAACCCCTGAGATCACTTTGGTTGTAGATGTGGGTGAAGTCAAATCAAAAGTCACTTCCAGCATAAATCTTGTATCATCTCAATTAAATACATTGGTATTACAGACAGGATTATAGTTGGAAAGGAACATTTAAGATAAGATAAGATAAGATAAGATTAGATTAGATAATTTTATTGAGCTCAGATGAGAAAATTGACTTGGTTGTATAGTATAATACAATTTTACAAAGTTACAAACACATTTCTATCTAAACATTAAAACACAACTAGAAATAGATATACACAAAGGGAGTGAGTGAAGGGAATAGAAAAATGGAAAAATTCATGATCGTAGACAATTGCACGTCACGTTACAAACAAAATTAATATTCGGGTACATCAAGTATATTGAATGTAGGTGGATATATGGAGGAACATTGTCATCATCTGTGTTCAGTTTAACGGTTTGTTATTGCATAGGGAATAACTGAATTTTGTATCTTTCTTTCTTTGTTCTTTTAGATAAAAATCTATTGCTTCTTTTTGATAATCTAAACACTTGGTGCATTGGATGTGTCAGATCTTCTGTAATGGACTTGACTTTCTTAACTATCGACTTTTCAAGAAGTTCAACTTAGGATTGTGATTTAACATTTAATGTTATTGTATAACATTCCTGTGTCTATTGTTGGTCTAGGTGATGTCATTGACTACTGGCTGAGACCTGCTAACCACAACAGTGATAATCCCTCCAAGCCTCTGGTGTCAGTCATCTTTGATTCTGTCAGATTGTGTAAGGCTTCACTTTGCAACCATTTTGGTGAAAACTCGTGCATAGAATATTGATCTGTGACTGAACTATTTTTGCATTTTTGAAAGAAATTGCAGTGTACTAAATATTGATCAAGTTTTAACACATTGACTATATTTATTAATATTTACAAATATATATGGAAGCTTTTGATTTTTTAAAGTACTTTATGTTCTACCTGGACAATTGTCAGAAACATTAGATCTTACAGATCACGGTGGACAGGGTTACTTCAAAGAAACAAACAAACATATGTACATGTCAAATTTTCTGCATTCCATGTACTTTGTTTTTTTTGGTATTTTGCAACAATGGATAGACCTTATAAATGCACTTGTGATTAAAACACCAGTCTCGACAAAAATACTTTCACTTGTTTTCAAGACACATTTAAAATCTTTGTTTATTGCTGTGCATTGGACATAGCTTTTGATCACCCTGTCGCCTATTGCAGACATGGAATAGTAGGGAGTTGATTGCTTTTAGACTTGCCTATCTCTTCTCATAGCTCAATTTCAGAGCTTCTATATCATTTAGGTAAAATGGCAATTTAGTACCAAGAGTGCTCTATCATTATCATCATCGTCACGTCATCATCATCATCATCATCATCATCATCATCATCATCATCATTATCATCGTTGTCAATTCATCATCATCAAAACCATCATGATCACCATTATGAATTGTCATCGTTATTGTCGCTGTCATGTTTATATTGGTCCATAATAATTGTCTTACATTACGTATTATATTATGTTTAAGTTAATGAATTACTCGTACTGCACCATTAAATGTTTCATAGTATTTGTGATTTATACTTATTCAACATTGCATGAACTCATTGTAACAAAATCAAATTTTCCCTCGTGTTTGATAAAATGCATTTAATTCAATTCAATTCAGTTCAATTCAATTCAATTCAATTCAATTCAATTCAATTCAATTCAATTTAATTCAATCAACTAGCGGTTGTGACATAGTGTAGAGAGCTTTGAGTTTGAGTTTGAGTGGATTTGATTATCCATATTAAATGTCTTTAGTCTTTTTCCCAAGAATAAGGTGAGGTGTCAGTGGCTGAGTGGCTAGACTGCTGGACTGGGGATCATGAGTTCCCCGGTTTGAGTCTGGTAAAGCCAGGCTCAACTTGTGTTCCTTGGTAAAAAACACTTAACACGCAGTTTCTCCCTCAACCCAGGTGCAAAATGGGTACAAGCACTAGCTTGGGGAGTGAAAACCTGTGTCAGACTAGCGTCCTGTCCAGGAGGTGATTATTATCACCTGTTCCGATTCACGCTATAGAAACTGGGACAAGCTCCGGCTCTATAGGACCAAAACGACCTTGAAGGAACTTTTTTAGTAAGGCGGCCCATGCAATGTGCATGCTTTTGCTAGCAAGCCACTCTTGCCTATTGCTTGACAAGTGCTCCTACGAAACGGCGTGCTTGCCAAGCGTTAGCTAGCCACTTGCCTACGTGAACGCGCATCAGACTAATTACGGTGAAGAACTTGGTTTTTTAAATTTCAGGTTTCCTGGAGATGAGAGTTCCTGTAATGATGCCGGAATCATGGTGGCTGGCAAACATAAGGTCTGTCTGAAATTATGTTATCCCTCAACTGTAAGGTAATAGTGATTGTAAAGGCAGGCACAGTTCTGTCACTTTTAGCCTATGGATCTCAAGTTAGAATCCCTATAGATGCTAAATACTAACTTGTACTTTTGATGATTTTGAACCATTTTTGTTCTTCTTGGAAGGATGAAAGTTGTTTATCGGAAAGATCATCGATTCTTCATTTCTTTTCGACTCTAAGCAATCAAAAGACGCTTTTTTTTTCGGAGATTGCACGCTTTTTTTGTTGTTGAGATTGTAGGCCTTATTTTCGTATCCTGTCCTCGTGTATGTTTTGTTAGCATTTTCAAATTATACGCTTTTTTCTCTCCAAATTTTCCTAATTTTTGGCAAGCCATCTCCCGTTTTTTTCTGTTCATAGGGTTGGCAGCTCTGATAATCACTTCCTTTCCTTACCTCGTTGTGCTTGGGCAGCACATAAGGCTGACACAGTGGATCGTCATTGAGCACGATCAGATGCCAATTTTGTCATCTGCCCCCACGTCCATCCCTGGGTCTTCATCTCTTTTTCTGATAATCACTTACCTAACAATTTTTTGCAATGTCTTTTAAACCTGGTTTTTGAATTGACGTATTATATTTACAATTGGTTTTTAACATAGGAATCTCCATGTCTTTCTGCAGACCTGTGAGTCTCTATGAGCATGTGGTTGTACACTTGTGCGGATTCATTGGATCGTGTTTGGGATGCCATTTTGCTGTTCTGGTAAGGTCCTACGCCTCCTAGTGTCTGCCAACATTGTGTTTGACGTGTGTGATAAAAGATTCATTTCATAAGTTTTCAGGTTTAAATAATTGTGACTAAATGTAGCAGAATTTCAATTTCCTGGTCAAAGTTGATGTGAATGAACGAATGAACGGAAAGGTTACATTTATATTTTATAGCAATAGTTTGTTTTTTTTCTCTTTCTCCTGTGCTTAACTGTTATCTATAGGAAATACTACCATGAAATGTTGGAAAATGGGAAAATAGAAATTTCTGAGAATTTGTTAGCTTACCCCTGGAATCAAAGAAAACGAAGAAAATATGGAAAAAGTTAATTTCATGACAGTATATTGATACATGGCGAAATTGATTGATCACTAAGTTGATTGATTGCTGAATTGATTGATTGTTAAATTGATTGATTGCTGAATTGATTGAGTGTTGAATTAATAGATTTATGGAATTAACTGATTGCTAAATTGCTTGATTACTGAATTGACTGATTGTTAAATTGATTGAACGGTGAATTGATTGATTGTGGAGTTGACCGATTACTAAATTGATTGATTGCTGAATTGGTTGATTGTTCGTTGATTGATTGCTGGATTGAGTGATCACTCAATTGATATTGTTGAATTGAGTGATTGCTGAATTGATTGATTGTTGAATTGATTGATTGCTAAATTGATTGATTGTTGAATTGACTGATTGCTGAAATTGATTGATTATTTATTTGATTATTGGTGGATTTATTGGTAACTGGATTAATTGGTTGTTGAATTTATGATTGGTTGATTCATTTATAGACTGATTTAATGATTGACTGAACAGTATATATATTTTTTTTATATATTTAAAAACTGTAAAAGACTAGCATAATGAAAATCATAGATTGTTTTGTTTTTGACAGGAGCAGACACTGTTGGATAATGTCCTCCAATGTGATGGCTTGTCCTGTCTTCTGGCCACAGATGCCTGGTGCTTCATGGTAGCGGTAAATGCCTGTTATATTTTGTTTACAAAACCAAATTAAAGTTTGACAAATCTCTTGGTTAACCCATGTGCTCAATCTGAGTGGGCCTGTCTATCATCACCCATGAAGTGAGGTTACAGGTGAAAAGTGAAACTAAGGGGCAAGACGAGAACACAAGCAGAGTGCCTCTCCGTCCCCCCCCGTCCCCCACTTTTTCATGGTCATCAGGAGGAAGATTTATTTATAGTTTCTCAATCCCATTCACTAAGAGACAAGCCATAAACCAAGGTCAAATTGACACAATACGGTTAGTGTAGGCCAGACCTATGCTCAACGCAATAAACAGTTTAGAAAAAAAATCAATGCTATGCATTTAATGGGTGTTTGGTATTTTCCTCACATAATTTTGGACACTGGTTCCAAATTTGTAATCAGTATTAGGATTGGAGGGAAAAACGGTCTTTAAAAACTCTCCAGCTGGAGCCAGTTATCAAGTTAATGAAATAAATTCAGTGTCAAAAAAAAAAAAAAGACACACAACTACAACAAAAACAACAAACGACTTTCAAAGATCTATACAAACATTGGACTTCTCACAGACTTCTCGAGGGTGATAATGGAGAATATCTTCAGAGTGAAGAGCTTAACTTTTTACAGACTTTCATTAGCAAAAGTAGTAGTAGTAGTAGTATTAATGTTGGTGATAGTAGTGGTTATAATAATGATAATAATAATAATAATAATAATAATAATAATAATAATAATAATAATAATAATAATAATAATAATAATAATATATCATAATCATAATGATAATCATAATCATAATAATAATAATAATAATAATAATAATAATAATAATAATAATAATAATAATAATAATAATAATAATAATAATAATAATAATAATAATAATAATAATAATAATAATAAAAAATAATGATAATGATAATAAAAAATAAAAATAATAATAGTAATAATAATAATATTAATAATATTAATAATAATAATAATATAATAATAATAATAATAATAATAATAATAATAATAATAATAATAATAATAATAATAATAATAATAATAATAATAATAATAATAATAATAATATTGGACCCACCAATGCAACTAGTGGTAATGGTAGGGATATTGATAAATTTGAGACATAGGCGGCCTGATGTCTTCAAAAGTCAATGTCGCTTTTCACAGGTATGGTTCGAGCGACTCTATGTGAAGGTCATGTGCAGTGTCTCGTCCAGCTCTACCTGAAGCTGAGCCCACTGAAGAACAAGGGACATCACAAGCCCGTTCATAATGTCATGGAGTTGACTAGACGTCTGATCAAATTTCTCTCTCCTTCTCAACAGGTAAAGATTATTATTGTCATAACTTCATTTTAGCTTTGAGAAAGACAGGAAATGTCGACGGGTTTGAAAAAGTGGGGTGAATTATTATTATTATTATGATTATTATTATTGTTTTGTTATTAATATTAATATTATTATAATTATATTATTATTGTAATTATTATTCTTGTTACAAGAATCTCCGCAAATTGCACGCTGCCAAACGCATACGTTTCATCGTAAAGCATGGTTTCTATAACACTAATTACCCCTTCAAAATGCAACAACGGTTGTCATGACTTCGCCAAGATGCAACAGATTTTTGTGTCTGTC
>JAXRKP010000066.1:435000-447500 GCA_037039925.1 Doris montereyensis | reverse complement strand
AGAAACTGGGATAAGCTCCGGCTCCATGGGCTGTAGTGGTCTTGAAGGAAATCAAGATGGTAGTTAATTTAGATAAAGCGGAGATAATCTACTTTCATTCTGTATAGTGTGTCATTTCATTCAACGGATGTTCCCAGAGTGAAGAAAACTATTAATCCCGTGGTGCTGACGTTAGGCCTGAATTGTAGTTGGTTGAAGTCATGAGGATAACATTTACCTTCAGGTTGAGTTAGTTAATGGTATTTTAGTGTTTATAAAAAACATGTAGCATAAGGAGACGTATGGACAATACGTAACAACAACCACATCAAAGAAAATTGTGGGGCGAACGTGTGATGTTTTTGGGTATAATCCTTCATAAGATACTGGGATCGGAGGCGAGCAGTTAGGCTGCTGGACTGGGGATCATGAGGTCCCGAGTTCAAATCCTAGCAAAGCCAGGTCCGACGTTGTGTTCCTTGGGAAAGACACTTAACACGCATTTCCCACTCTACCCAGGTGCAAGTAGGTACAAGCACTAGCTTGGGAGTAAAACTCGTGTCAGACTAGCGTCCTGGCCAGGTGGTGATTATTATCACTTGTTCCGCTTCACGCTATAGAAACCGGGATAAGCTCCGGCTCTATAGGCCATAAGGGCCTTGAAGGAACTTTCTTTTTACTTACTTTAATAAGACCACGAATGAGTAAATGTCTGCAGACTCATACAGGCATCAATCACACTGGTATGTCAGAAGTTAAAATAAACAAGATACAACATTAAAATTCAATAGCCCTTTTTCATAAGAGAAAAAATAAATCCCTGTTTTTGTTGCGTAAAAAGCAGGTTCGATTAGGTGACAATAATCACCCCCCCCACCCCTACCGGCCCAGGACACTAGTCCGGCGCAGATTTTACTCCCAAACTAGTGCCCTGCCTGTTTATACCTGGGTTGAGTGGGAAAAATGTGTGTTAAAGCTTCTTTCTCAAGGAACACAACGTTGAACCTGGTCTTGTGTTAGGGATACTGAGGCTGTAGGACCCCTAGTCACGCAGCCTAAACCAGCTCGGCCATCAGATGCCACTGTCATGTCAGAAGAAGAACAGAAAATGAGATGAAGGGAGAGCGGAGAGAGGAGGAGAAATCAGGATGCAAAGAAAAAAGAAATAAATCTTATCGTGTCCAGGTATTCAGTGTTTGTTTTTTTGTCGATGGATATTATTACAAATTTCTGTTTCTTTTCTGGCATGAAAGCTCAGGCAATTAACAGCAATCAACAACCTCATGTCCGACCAGTCTGTCAGAGACGCCTGCGTAACCAGGTCACAAATGACATTGGTGAAGACCAGTGTGTGCGGGCTGGGAGACTTGCGTGGCACTGTCTACCAGCGATTTGGGTCCTGATGACCCCTTTGTGGTAAAACTATTGGATCTGACTCGCCACCTTGTTCCTGTCAATCTAGTCTTGAAGGCAAGAATGAATTGTTCATTTATTGTTGGAAAACATAATTTTGCTTTGCATTTTTTTTTATTATCCTACTATGATTTAGTTTAGTCATAAGGATAATAACATGTCTTTGTCTCATTGTCTCATTTCTTTAAGATTTTGTCTTGGTATTATCTTTTTTGATTTGATAGTTTTTTTTCTTTTTTTCCTCAATCCATTTATATGTATTCTCATTTTCAATATTTTTGAAGGTGACTTGCTTCACGTATATGATATTCCTGATGCTTTTAAACAGTTTGTTGCTTTTAAACCTGGATCTAAAACTGCTTTTATTTCACTCATTATCTGTAGATCAACTTCCCAGCAACTAGGTCGCCATCAGGATGTTCTGTGTGCTCTGATGGGTCTCGTGAGGATGACTTTTCTGTTCAATTATATTTTGTAAAACTTCATGACGAAAACGGTTTTTGTGCTTTGACTCTAAATCTATCGCAGATTCAAGAGGCCATGACAAAAATTTTGAAACTTCAATCTAAAATCGGTGACAATTCAGCTAAAGCCAGAGGATGTAGAAAAAAGCAAATTGTTTGTTGAAAGGTCAGGCTGATAAATGTGTCCTGATTAATGAAGAAAGGTTGAACAAAACTGAATGGAGAAAAAGTAGTTGCGAACGGAGAAAGGTGTAGCAATGTATTGAAATGAATGGAGAATGAAAAAATGAATGGAGAAAAGTATGAATGGAAAAAGGTAAAATGTGAATGGAGAAAGGTAAAGTGTTTGGGAAAGATAAAGTGGAGAACACTATTACAAATTTATTAATGGAGAAAGATCATGACTGTTGGCATCGATTATTTCATGAAAGGAGAAAGGTAGATATAAAGAATCTATGTAATGAATGAGACCATTGAAATTTAAAGGAAAATAATAGAGAAAATTATGTTGAACGCACAAGGGAGTTTTTATGAATGGAGAAAGGAGTTTTTTAAAATCAAATACTTGTATACCAGACAATACCATTGCGTTAAGTTTGCAGAGTAGATAATTCTATTTTTTTAATTTCTGATCAGTTGGCAAACATGGCCCTGGCCCTAGAATGGGACAAGAAGAAACCGGGCTGTCAGCTCCTCACCGTCTTGATCATGAAGGCAGAGCGACGGCCGAACAGTTGAAGAAGGGGAGGCCGAGAAGCATCGTGAGTGGTCCTCTGGCTTCATGGCAACCGTGATAACAAATATTTATAACACAATTGAGATATTTTAGGGAAGATTTAGTTCATTCCCCGAGGTTAAATCATAATGATTTCCATAAAGTTCATTCCCATCATAATGATATCATAAAAGCTCAGTATCAATTCTTTGAATTTATATGAATTTTTTAGAAACAATACAGGCCTATCTTTCAACATAGCTATTATACAATAAAAGCTAGAAATATTATCTAAAATACAGCAAGTTGATACTCATTTTGATCGTCACACACCGTTATCCAAAACAAACTTATTTGAGGATCTATTTGAAAATACAACTATTATGAATCATGGGGATCTATTATAGCATTGCCTTACAGCGGCCGGAAAATACAGAACATATTCCGCGCACTTATTATCAAAAAGGCACCATCTCAAAATGAGTAAGGTGCTGGTGCACTTGAAACAGTGTCAATAGAAAGTAGTTGAGAGCCTTTTAATGTTGTTCAGATTTCCATGTTCATAACTGCTCATCTCATCTCAATGGGGAAACTCCGTCAAAATTCGCCCTGTCTTGTTGCCATTTTGTCAATGACGCTGTGCAGAGATCGCACAATTTTCTGATGATATGGTAAGTCTAGGGGTTTCATGTTCTTATGGTAAGTCTAAGGGTTTCATGCTCTTAGGGTAAATCTAGGGGTTTCATGCTCTTATCTAGGGAGTTTCAAAGTCTAGGGGTTTCATGTTCTTAGGGCTACTAATATTCAAAACGGACATCAACAGAGTGAGATCAGACACTCGTCGTACATACATCTTCGCCTTAGTTTCAACTATAGACACATATATTAGACAAGAGGAGCAGACAGGTAGGCGAATTTGGAATTTGAGACATTTGTGGGGATCAACAGACTCTTGATTTAGATTAAGATCTCGATCTATATCTATAACCTGCCCCACCCAAGATGGGTTTCTCAGCTAGTGTTAAAAAAATGATCTGTCAAATTTGAGATTTGAATTTGCAGTTTTAGGCTTGATGTGTGTGTATTTAAGCCAGGTTGTTGTTTTTTTACATTTGTCAGTTCACTCAAAGTTAGGTGTGAAGTTCCTTTAAGGCCATTACAGCCCATAGAGTCTGAGCTTATTCTGGTTTCTATAGCGTGAAGCAGAACAGGTGATACTGATAGATAATGCATCATGTCCTGGACAAAACGCTAGTCTGTCACAGGTGTTTACTCAAAATCTGATGCTGGTACCCATTTGCACCTGTGTTAAGTGGGGGAGGAAATACAGGTTACGTGTCTTTCCCAAGGAACAGGGACTCGGTAGTCCAGAGGCAGGGTGTCGGCCTCTCAACCCGCAGGTCCTGGGTTCAAGCCCGCCAACTGTTGAACAATTTTCTTGATTTTTTTCCGAGTACAATCTACCCCCCCTCCCCCTCCTCCTCCCCCTCCCCCTCCCCCTCTGCTGAAAATGTTATCTTCAGTTGATGATGTTCAAGGCTGAAAGTGACGTAGAATTAAAACTTGAGGATGAATTGGAGCTAAAAGTGAATGAGAGAAACAAGTCTTGAGCATGAATCCGAATGTGAAAATAGGCTATGATTTTTGTGGTTGTAATAATTTTCTTCTTCAGCATTTTGCTGCTTTTTTAAATAATTTTAATTTCACAAGGAAGATATACATTTAAGACAGTAAATTTTATCTGAAGAGTAAATCATTTGTTTTTATTTCAGTATTTCATTTTAAGGTTGATTGGCATGTGTTCATGAAAAATATGAATTTTTAAAAATATTACAAATGGGGAAATAATAACTTTGCATGACTTCATATTCATTTGAAATATTTCTGAAGGGGTGCTCCTCACTCAAACCCTTCTGATTCCCCAACTTTCAAATAGCGATATGTATGTTGATGGAAACGGTTATATTGTGAGTATTGATTATTTTGGAGACATGGTTGTCTAAAGGTAAAGTATCCCCCCACCCCCTCCCCCCCCCAAAGATCACTAAGGTTGTGGGTGTGGGTAAAATAAATAAAATAAAATTAAGTGAAACAATGAAAGCCTGCTTTGAATCCTCTGATTGCCAGCAAAACAGATTGGTTGCCAGTCTTGCCCAGGTAAGCCGTCTCCTGCTGACCTGCAAAGACCTCCTGGTCCAGTCCACTGGCCTGTCTTGTGTGGCGGCCCTGGCTACTGACCGCCGACATCAGGCGTTTTTGTCTCTGTGTGTCAAGGAAGACAACTCTTTGAATGCAAGACTGAATAATTACCTGAACAAGGTAAGGGGTTTGGTTTGGTTACCAATTAGGTTAGATATGATTAAATCTAAATAGTTAAAAAAAGAAATTCCTTCCAGGCCATTATGGCCCATAGAGAAGAACATTATATCCTTGTTTGTAATAGCCCAGTTCTCATATCGATGGCATCTCAAGGCTTCAAACAGTGGATTGAATAGATGCAATTCAGAAAGAACTAGATCCGACGAGTAAGGAGGATGGGGCATGATTGCCCATCCAAAGGAAGTGATTGCCTCCCTTGCTGCGATACTTGTGTTTGTCGATGAGCGTTATCGTTATAAAAAAGGAACTTTCTCCATTTCCAAATGTGGTCTCACATGTCGAATTCTTGCTTTAAAATTAAGCCGTTCAAATGTCTCAACTATGCTTCAGAGTCAAAAGACTGTCAGCATAATTTTCCCTGCAAAGGTTTCCATCTTGAATTTTTTCCGCTCTGAAGATCGGAAGATGTGGAGTGATGTCATTCCATCGATCGTCTTTTAAAATTTGGTTCATAACAATGTGACCCAAGTCTCATCTCCAGTGACAAGCCTTGCGAAAATGTACTGTTCTCTGTCTGCCTGGATGTTTTGGGGAGTTTCTCCTTCTCTTACAAGGAATTCAATAACACTAACAGCTTCTGTGTTTTTGATGGACCTCATAGGGGTTAGCCATTTTGGAGCTACGTAATTCCAAGAAAAAAATAAACTTACGTACAATGTTATCGCTTTTTGGGTGCGAGTGTACATAAAATTAAAAAAAAACCCCACTACTTTGCCAAATGTGACTCTATTTGCTTTAAATTTGAGTTCAGATGGACAAAAATTGCTTTAATTATTGACTGTCCCAACACACTAGATGGTTTGGGTTTTTTTTGTTAACGCTGATCTACTACATGTGTTTGGGATGTTTGGTTTTTGTTTATGTTGACATATACTACATATTCTTAGATGTGTTTGTATTGTAGCGGCTATGAGTTACATCCCTTGTTGACCTTTTGGAACTGCTAGGACTGACTTGAACTAATGACTGAGGTTGACACAAAAACGGCACTGCTACTGAATGACAAGATTAACGTACACGACCTCAATCTCTTCATGATAACCATGGTATTCAATGTTATTGTTTATCGTCATTAAATTTACATAACGTAAGAATATTATCGTTCTACGTGACTTATTTGATGGCCATGGGGATCTGATGATAGCCTCTAATCAAATCGATTTTTGAAAAGATTGAACAGCCAGCAAGATGGTTGGTGAAATCTTGAATATGAGGGAGGATAGCGGTCGTCTTCGGTTGATGATTCAGACTTTTAGACACTTTTTGGAAGGAAGACCTTTACCCTCTTCACAGACCACAAACCTCTGACACTGCTTTGAAAAGCCAGAATGACCGTTCTCCGCGCCTCAAACTAGACATTTGTCTTTCATCGCAGAATTTACTACGGACATTCAATATATCAAAGGTAAATTCAATGTGTCGCAGACGCCCCTGTCGAGGATAAACACAATCGAGAAACTGAAAACACGGACACCCTGGTTCTCCACGCATCGGCAGGGACAATCATTGGGATGAAAACATCAACTTTGACCACCTCGCCCGTGACCAAGTAACAGCAGACGAAATGGTCTCATACCGTATGGCCAAAACAACAGGCCTGACGCTCAAAGACATTGATATCGGCTCGTCAACGCTTCTGTGCGACACATCCATGGGAGCGCCAAGGCCAGTACTTCCCACCTCTTGGACCCGCATCGTGTTCAACAAGATTCATGGTCTTTCACACTCCGGTGTTAGACCCACCCAAAAAGCAATTTCACAACGCTTCGTTTGGCATGGCATGCAACGTGACATCCGCAAATGGTGCAGGAGTGCCCTGATTGTCAGGCCTCTAAAGTCCATCGCCATACTCGCTCCCCACTCACAGAACGCCTTCCCCCGTCTGATAGGTTTTGCTGCCTCCACGTAGATTTAGTTGGGCCTCTACCAGAAAGCCAAGGTATGAAATACCTATTCACAATAATTGACCGCTTCACGAGATGGCCCGTCCATCCCTCTCCCCGATGCCCTTGCTACCACCTGCGCTTCAGCTCTTCTTCACCATTGGATTTCAAGATTCGGAGTACCCGAAGACATAGTTTCTGACCGTGGGAGGCAATTCACCTCGACCCTATGGACTGAACTCAACAAACTGCTTGGCATCAAAGCAAAAACAACCACCGCTTACCATCCACAAGCAAACGGAATGGTTGAACGCCTTCACCGCCAACTCAAAGCAGCACTAAAAGCTCGCACAACCACTCCGAATTGGTTTGAAGAACTTCCCATGGTTCTATTAGGCCTGAGGGAGAGTGGATCCTGACTGTTCACCTGCCGAACTTGTGTATGGTTCGACACTCCGCATACCAGGTGAATTCCTGCAACCATGTGACACCCGTAATTCCGAACCAGATATACCATTCTAGGCAACTCCAACAAATCATGCGTTCAATTCATGCCCCTGCGCCTGTTCCATGGAAAACAACCCTCTCAATGCATCCTCAACTTTAGCTTCAGCCGACTATGTTTACGTTCGGAAAGACTCACACAAGAACCCCTCCAACGACCATATGACGGTCCATTTCGTGTTGTTGAGAAGGATGATAAATACTTCACCCTCGAGATGAAAGGGCGCTAGAAAACATCTCAATTGACCGCCTAAAAAAACGGCTTACGTCACTCAGTTAACTACTTGCGAAACAACGTGCTAGCTGACCGCCCTGATCAATTCTCAACTCCAAAGCCTGCGACTGTCACACCACCTTTCTCATTCAAATCAACCGTCAGCAAATGACAACGTGACTTCACGCACCGGGCAGAGTTCTTCGTCGCCCTTGAGGTTCCGATGATAGCAGACAGCATCCTTAATCGCTTCCTACAGGAACTGTATCCCGCTGGGAGGGGTTATGTAGCGACATGAGTTACATCCCTTGTTGACCTTTGGAACTGCTAGGACTGACTTGAACTAATGACTGAGGTTGACACAAAACGGCACTGCTACTGAATGACAAGATTAACGTACACGACCTCAATCTCTTCATGATAACCATGATATTCCATGTTATTGTTTATCGTCATTAAATTTACATAACGTAAGAATATTATCGTTCTACGTGACTTATTTGATGCTAAAGTATGTTGACATATACTACATATTCTTAGATGTGTTTGTATGTTGACATATACTACATATTCTGAGATGTGTTTGTATGTTGACATATACTACATATTCTGAGATGTGTTTGTATGTTGACATATACTACATATTCTGAGATGTGTTTGTATGTTGACATATACTACATATTCTTAGATGTGTTTGTATGTTAATGTTGACATATACTACATATTCTTATTCTTAGACGTGTTTGTTGTCCGTTAACATGGATGTGTTTGGTTTTGCTAACACTTTGGTGGCTAAGCTCTATGTAAGACCATGATAATATGGTATCCCCATTGCTAAGGGTCTGGGAAGAAATGGACAAAAAAAGGGTAAACTTGTCACTAGTTTGATCTTAAGGGGGTAGTTTCATATAAAGAAAAAGTTCCGTCGCACAAAAATAGTGAGGAGGGGGGGGTTCTAAGGCGGGCTGCATTCCTAGGGCGACAAGCATTTAGGCCGACACCACAACATATCATAATACTTTATTCAGTTGACTTGATTGTTTAGGCCCTCCATAAATTGTATACCAATTTTGGCTAACTAGGTTCCCCTGGTGAGAGGGATTTCAATCTGCAAGACTTTTTGAGACATCAGAGACTTGCAAGCACTAGTGGTAATGGAACTCCTTCGAAAGAGGAGGAGGAGGAGGGAGAGGATCACGTGCTGGAGAAAGAAGAAGACGGCAGCAAGGACGTTGGTGTTGGTCATTCAGATGATTTTTGTAGAAACAGATGATAACGCCGCTTGTCGTCATCACCTGTGGATGCAGACCAGAGGGACCAGTCTGATGAAGGAAATTGTATTGATGTGAGTGATGAAAAACGTATTGCAAATTGTATTGATGTGAGTGATGAAAAACGTATTGCAAATTGTATTGATGTGAGTGCTGAAAAACGTGGAAATTGTATTGATGTGAGTGATGAAAAACGTATTGCAAATTGTATTGATGTGAGTGATGAAAAACGATTGCAAATTGTATTGATGTGAGTGATGAAAAACTTATTGCAAATTGTATTGATGTGAGTGATGAAAAACGTTTGTAAATTGTATTGATGTAAGTGATGAAAACGTGAAGGAAATTGTATTGATGTGAGTGATGAAAAAGGTATTGCAAATTGTATTGATGTGAGTGATGAAAAACGTATTGCAATTTTATGTTTTTTGTGTGTGCCAGGAAGTCTTGACTTACGATTCTCCCTGATGATAGAATAACATTTAACATTCGGAATAGGTTGTTGTTAATGTTATCCCTGAGAGAGAGAGAGAGAGAGAGAGAGAGAGAGAGAGAGAGAGAGAGAGAGAGAGAGAGAGAGAGAGAGAGAGAGAGAGAGAGAGAGAGAGAGAGAGAGAGAGAGAGAGAGAGAGAGAGAGGAGGGAGGGAGGGAGGGAGGGAGGGAGGGGGAGAGAGTGAGGGAGATGAAGAGGGACAGACAGACAGAGACAAATAGATAATATATATATATATATATATATATATATTATTCTTATATATATATATATATATATATATATATATATATATATATATATATATATATATACAGAGAGAGGCAGACAGACAGACAGACAAACAGATAGACAGACAGACATATGGTGGAGGGAAGGGGGGGGGGGAGGGAAAAACGGGACAAAGAGAGAAAGGGAGAGGGGCGCTACAAATAGCAGATGTCAACAAACACGGAAACACATCTGTTCATTCATTAAATTGCTTCATCTTGATACTGACAAGTAGGAGGACTATCACTTCCAATACCCCTCTGCTTTTCTTCTACTTATCCTACGAGCACAATGTTGCTACAAATCCTCTAGTGCTCAGAGGTCAGTGTCGTCTAAATTATTATCATCATTGCGATCATCTGATTTCATTCTCTGTCATTGTCGTCAGGCGTAGTGAATACTATTTTGTCATCTTGACCCATTAACCTAATTTGCAGCGTCCAGCCAAGAAAGCCAAGCTGTCGGCGTTGGAGGAGGAAGACGGTGGATCAGGGACCTCACGAAGGCAGCAGTTCTAGCAGTTCAAAGCCTGGCCAGCTAGGTCATCCTGGATGGCTTCAACAAGACGGCCACTGACCTTTGAACAGCGTTGTTCCAGCACGCCTCCACCAGAATGGTTCACGTCCGCTGTAACCTCACCTGGCTCGGATAAATGATTGTCTGACCGATTCAGCGTTATGGTTTGATAGCCTTTCATGATTTGTCAGTAGAATCTGCATACATATATATTATAAAACTGTACATCTCAAAACTTTGACCGCTCTAATCTCAGGTGCCCACAACCCCCATATTTCGCATGTAGATTTCAAATAGCCTGCTTGGTTCTTAGTGAATAAACTTTTGTGTCAAATCAGTGTTTTAATTGATTGGAAAAAAGATCGTTCTGCCTGTCATCCACAAAACTTTTTATTGTTATTTTTCTCATTTCTTCACTTCCGGTCATTAGATCTGCAATAAAAAAGCTTGTCTAACTTAATATCGAACACTGTACCGGTACTTGCATCACCCTGCACTTGGTAACCTATGATGTATTCATCATTAAAAAAAAAAAAAGGAATGTGGTAAAAAGAGTAGTCATAATCATCATTGTTTATGGTTGTTCTTGTAATATATATATATGGTAGTTTTTTGTTCGCCAAAGGCTCTGTTTATAAGAATAACTATATGTTGCTTGTAAATTATAAAGGATCCCAAGATCGTTTTCATTGTAAAGTTTTCTACACACAAGTGACGTTATTGTTGAATATTTCATTATTTCTCCCGTCTGAGTAGAAATTTTCATTCACTTAAAAGCCGCCATTTTGACCGAGTTATATAATTTAAAAGTTGGAATAGAACTTCATGCCTACACCTGCGTAACCTCAGTATTGAATACTGACTTGATCTAATAACTGTACGTGGTGCCACCCAGGGTGTAACGTGCTTGTAATACATAATTCTGTGCTTGTAATACATAATTCTGTGCTTGTAATACATAATTCTGTGCTTGTAATACATAATGCTGTGCTTGTAATACATAATGCTGTGCTTGTAATACATAATTCTGTGCTTGTAATACATAATTCTGTGCTTGTAATACATAATTCTGTGCTTGTAATACATAATTCTGTGCTTGTAATACATAATTCTGTGCTTGTAATACATAATTCTGTGCTTGTAATACATAATTCTGTGCTTGTAATACATAATTCTGTGTGCTGTGTTTGTAATACATAATTCTGTGCTTGTAATACATAATTCTGTGCTTGTAATACATAGTTCTGTGCTTGTAATACATAATTCTGTGCTTGTAATACATAATTCTATTTCTAAGTTGGTCATTCCTTCTTCATCAAAGGCGCTGTTGCTGGGCCTCTAAGAGTAAGAGTAACCATATTTTGCATGTAGGTTCTAAATGATCCCGAGATCGTTTTCATTAAAGGAAGTTTTCTATTAGAAGTGACGTTTAATTATTGAAAATTTCATTGTTTCCTGTCTTTGGAGTAGAATTTTCATTCACCTTAGTGGCCATTTTGAACAGGTTTTTTAATTAAAAGTTAAAATAGTACCGTATCATCCCATATGTGAAACCTCGGTATCGAATACTGACTAGATCTAATAATCGTACTCGTTACCGCCCGGTGTGACATGTTTTAATTGTATATAATATATATATTTATATAGTCAAAACGTCTTTCTGGAAAATGGTCATTCACTTTCTTATACCATAAATCATTTATTATTATCAAAAATCTCTTAATATGGTATTACATACATAAAACAATATTAACATATTCCGTTAGATACCATTACATACTTATACTTTTATACTTATAGTATAGTAAAACGTTATATGAACAGTAAATTAAAAATTGTAAAGAATTTTTTATTTTATTATTAGATCACAGAATTTCAATGAAAAACTAATCGTGATAAATATGAACAGTGCATCCGATGTTCTTAAAAACGTTGAAATGTAAATGTTTGCCAATTTTACCCTTGGGTTAGTCTCTTCTTGTAAATTGATTACATGTAATCAGTCTGAAAACTTCTTTTTCTTCTGATTGCTGATTTTTATTCATAACAAATACACTCATGTGGTTGATGTGTTATTTAATGTTAAAGTTGTTGAATGTGTTGAATGGTTTCACATCAGGAATGCCAATGTCAAATTATTGTAGTGGAATGAGGAAAATAAAGATTATGATTATGATAAGTGATTTACAATCTGTCTGATTATCATATCATTATTGTTATTATTATTATTATTATTATTATTATTATTATTATTATTATTATTATTATTATTATTATTATTATTATTATTATTATTATCATATCATTATTATTATTATTATTATTATTTTATTATTATTATTATTATTATTATTATTATTATTATTATTATTATTATTATTATTATTATTATTATTAT
>JAXRKP010000066.1:415000-427500 GCA_037039925.1 Doris montereyensis | reverse complement strand
ATAAGTACGAGGGAGGGAGGGAGGGAGAGAGAGAGAGAGAGAGAGAGAGAGAGAGAGAGAGAGAGAGAGAGAGAGAGAGAGAGAGAGAGAGAGAGAGAGAGAGAGAGAGAGAGAGAGAGAGAGAGAGATTGGTAAATAGATGGAGAGACAGACAGACACAGAGATACAGTGAGAGAGAAGGGGACAGACAGGCTGGCAATGGAAGGAGATGAGAAAGATAGAAATAAATAAAAAGTCACCCCCAAAAAAATCCAAATATAAGAAGAAAAAAAACCCCAGCATCAAATAAAAAATGCGACAAAAAAAAAAAAAAAAAAAGAACACCCCCCCCAACAAAAAATCAACACCCCTCCTCTCTACATAAACCAAAACAAAACAAAAATCAAAGTAAAGCAACAACCCCCCCCCCGCCTCATACTATACACAAAATTCAACAAACAAACCCCCAAACAAACCCCAAACAAAACCCCAAACAAACCCCAAACAAACCCCAAACAAACCCCCAAACAAACCCCAAACAAACCCCAAACAAACCCCCAAACAAACCCCAAACAAACCCCTCAAACAAACCCCAAACAAAAAAACTTTTAAGAATGACATAAACATCAACATTGCGGAATGTGTCCTAAAACAGAGCCAAAGGCTATATTATTAATACATTGAACAGTTTGTCCACTTAACTATTGTACTACAAGCTCTCGTCTCACACGAATTTTTCGAAAAATTTTCTCGTCCAAATAATTGATTTTTTTGCAAGCAATCTTCTTTAGTCTTCTCTTAAAAAGTTAAACAAAATGCTTTTTAATCTTGGTCAAAACTCAAACTATACTTTTACTACTTTTACTTTTACTTTTAGTTACGATTAACCTGCACTGACTGACTGACCAGTATTTTTTAGCAGTTTTACATTGTCTTGGTTTTTATTGACAATTTACTTGTTATAATGTTAATAAATTCTTAAATCAACCCACATGGAAACGAAATGCACAATGTTGTGGTTACGCTTTCAGAGGTCTTGGCGAAGGTCATATTTGATACATTTACAACACAAGTTACAGATTGATGAATTGTGTTCTTAAATCTTACACTGTGCGTAATACAGGATGTCTTAAAAAATGTTAACCCAGGCAAAAAATGCCATAACTTTCAGAAATTTCGTTTAATTATTAATGTTAATAATCAACCACATTATACATGTATGTTGTCAAAACGGTACAAAATTTGAAACTCTGACTTTATAAGTTATGTATTGTTATGTACCGTAGTCATAATAATGAAAATGAAATAGCAGTAGAGAATTGAATTTTGATTTGACGTTATTTTGTTAGTGTTAGCCACATCCACAACTAAGGTGATCTCAGGGTTTTTGATAGGACTTTTAATTTTGCCCGAACTGCCCTGTAAACAGCCAAGGGATTTGTATTAACTTTAACGTTCACCGAGTGTTGTGATCTGCACAAATGGCCTCCTTTTTATCGTCCGTCTCCGACGGGACTAGGTGTCGACCCACCTTCCTGGACTGGGGAGGGTGGGGGGGGGGGTAAGATTTTACCCGAAAACCCTCGACAAATTTTCAACCGTTGGCGGGGCTCGAACTCTCTCTACCTTTTGGTTGAGAGGCTGACACTTTGTCTCTGGACTACCGAGTCGCCCTTTGTCACAAATGTCCAACCAATCAATGAAATCAGCAATTTTGGAGAAAACAAAATTCATTCATTTACACTTAGAGTTAGAGACAGGAAGTACGGTAGTAACTAATAACTGTTTAGGTTAAGCTTTTTGTTGTTGTTGAGACATTTGAATGGTAAGGAAGACAAAAATGTTTTACGATGGACACACTGTGTGTGTTGTGTGTGTTGTGTGTGTTGTGTGTGTGTGTTGTTATTGTTATCCCCAGTAGGTTTTGGAAAACTAAAAAAAGAAAGCAAAAAAAAAAAAAAAAAAAAAAGCTGAGGTACACATTATAAACTTAAAACGCCACCAAAGATCGGAGAAAAACGTCACTGAATCCAAACTAGAGACAAAACAACAGAATGAAATACAAAGTCAGTAATACTACATGTAGTACATGTATTAGTGATAAACGAGAAATAATAATCGGGTATGGTTGACGGCTGTCTGTGTCGTGTCTTTAAAGATTGGCTCGTCTATGAAAAAGATCTTGTTTACAAACTTATCTTAAATGACATGACAATGACATCCTAGGACTAGGATAGAAAATAACATTTAATTTGGTATCAACAGCGCATCAAAATTAGCAAATTGGCACGCAGAGTCCACGTTTTCTTGCATATTAAATTTTTTACTCTAGCTAAAAATCTATTCAAATTCAATTTCAAATGAACATCGTTTAGGCTAGAACCACACCGGCGTTGGGCCCGACGGTCAGACCCGATCCGACGTTTTTTTGCCGGCTGTGCCACCCATACCGCCAGCGGAACCCGACGGTCAGACAACACAGGCATTTGTAGAAAATGGCGTGTAGCAGGAGAAGAAAATTGTTGTTGTTACTGTGGTTAAGAAGGATACGAAGGCACAATAGCTCATCAAAACGATTTTGGGTCCATCCCATACAACAAAAGCGGAAATCTCTTGGTGAGTTTCACCACCTATATCCTCTGTTGTGATGAAGCGGGTCTTTCTTGTTGTAAATAGACGATCGATGCTGTACGCAAAGAATCAATGCTTCGTCATCCATTGTCAACCGACCAAGTTCTGAGAAATGCATCCTCCAGTCCACCGCTTGAGATTGCAAAATGCTATTAATAGACATGTGGCGGGAAAAGGGAAATAATTTGTATAGGAAAAACCTATAAAATTGTCTCCCATTTCGCCCGACGGACGGCGTGGAATGAACACGTTCTTCCTAAAAGTCGGCTCCGGGACGTCGGGTTTCGGTGTGGGTGGATCGTCGTTTTTTGTTACCTGACACTACTAATGAGCCGGGTTGCATTTTTTTCCCACGGAAATATGTCCGGTCTGACCGTCGGGTCCGACACCGGTGTGGGTCTACCCCTAGGCAGGTATCGTGTCAATGTCATTGTCAACGTCTTGAGATGGTATTAGTAGAACACACCAGGAACATGCAAAGTGTAGAGTTGTGAATTCATTTACGTGTACATGTACATGTATTACACATTTACATGTATCATTATATTAACTTTGATAGCCCACCTTTCAATCATGACTTCGTAGAGAATAGAAAATATCATTTCTTTCATTAAAATTATACATGTATATTTATCGTTTATGCGATTGTTATGGAGATTAGAACGGTGCATTCTTTTACATCTTGTCTTTACTTCAACTTCAACAACACATAATACATAATACATTGTTAAATTATCAAGCGTTTCAGTCTCAGTCTGATCAGCCATCGTACCTCTTTTGCTTTCTAGATCGATGTGTTGTCGTTCGTCAGGGTTGTGTAATGTAATGTAATAGTAATAGTAATAGTAATAGTAATAGTAATAGTAATAGTAATAGTAATAGTAATAGTAATAGCAAACCCATCGTGCGATTCTTGGTCGATCGTTGTTCGTTGTTCGGTCGTGTTGTGCTTGGTTGGTAACAACACTAACACTAACAGTACTTGACAACACGATTGGTTGGCCCAATGGTGTAATGGAATGGTAGCCACGGTTTGGCCAACTATTGGCCAGTGTAGTAGTAATAATATTAATATAAGGGGCTCAAGAATGCGAAGATATATAACAAAAATAAAATTATAATAGTATTTTAATTTTAACTAACCTGATTGGCTGATGCCACTGAAGTCTGCCTGTCGTGTCGTGAATGGCGTCTTCATTCCCATTGCCATCAGAGTCTTTTTGAGGTTGAGGTTGGTTTCGATCCGAAACTTTGGGATGGCAACCATCAGCCTCTTAGGGTACATGTTTTTGAAGAGATGGTCTACCCCACATTCTCCTGCTCCTGCTCCTCCTCCTGTTGCTGCTGCTGCTGCTGCTGCTGTTGCGTCTTTGCCCAGATGGTTCTCGAGCTCGCTGATTCCGTCGACATCGTGGGGCAAAGCCAGGTAGAGGCCAAACCGACGGCCCTTGAAAGGCAGCTCTGCCACGTCCACTTTGCAGACCGAGCATCGTTTGTACAGGAGATCTCTATCACCGTCGTGCATCGTGTCCAACTGGAAACAATGGAAATAACAAGCGAGAAAGGCTGTGTGTGTGTCTCTGTGTATGTGTGTGTGTGTGTATGTGTGTGTGTGTGTGTGTGTGAATGTCCCTGTCAGTGTCAGACTCTTTTGTTTTTGTATTTTTGTTGTTGTTCCTTGTCTGATGCCATTCTAATGGCGCCAACTGATTATTAGTATTATTAGTAATAAGTATTAGATTAGTATTCCAGTAATTCCACATAAAATGGATGAAAAAGAACTTGGCTTATGGCTACATAAATTCGTTTCATAGAAGCACACAATTGACATAATATTATTATACTTCCCAGTTAAGTTTCGATTAAAATTAAACAATAATAATTAAAGACAGTCTTCTTAACTAATTCCCCCCCCCCTACTCCTTCCGAGTAACGGGGCGGGTGATTCCCCCTTTCCCACTCCATACTGGAGCGACCATGTTAGATGCTAGTGTAGTTAATGTCGTCACCAATTTTGACCAGAAGTTAGCATCCAGTCTTGATTAAACGGGTGACGACATTGTATTAGTATATTAGTTAAGTTTGTCCTGAATGCGCATGTCAATGTCAGACTCAGAAAGAAAGTGTCGGGTTATTCAAAGGTCGATGCCGAACCGACGCCCCATTGGAAGGCGACTCGACTACGTCCACTTTACAGTTACAGGCCAAATCTCCGACTCGTTCTTACGACGAGAGATGATATATAGTTTCTCTCTCAGTCTCAGTCTCACCGTGCATCATGTCCATCTGGAAGGAAATGCAAGACTGCGCATGTCAGACTCAGACAGCATGGAAGTGCATGTAGTAAAGGCTTTGAAGGAATTTTACTACTTTCTTTATACTAGGATACAGTAATCGCCGCCAAAATACACACCTCTAAAATACACATCTCTAAAGTACACATCTCTAAATTACACGCCTCTAAAATGCACACCTCTAAAATGCACACCTCTAAAATACACATCTCTAAAAATACACCCCTTTAAAATACACATATCTAAAATACACATATTTAAAATACACACCTAAAATACACATATCTAAAACACACACCTCTAAAATACACACCTAAAATACACATATCTAAAATACACATATCTAAAATACACATATCTAAAATACACACCTCTAAAATACACATCTCTAAAATACACACATCTAAAATACACACGTCTAAAATACACACCTAAAATACACATATCTAAAACACACATCTCTAAAATACACATCTCTAAAAAAACACACCTAAAATACACATCTCTAAAAGACACACCTGAAAAATACACACCTAAAATACACATATCTAAAATACACATCTCTAAAATACACACCTAAAATACACATCTCTAAAATACACATCTCTGAAATACACATCTCTAAAAAACACACCTCTAAAATACACCTCTAAAATACACATCTCTAAAATACACATCTCTAAAATATACACACATCTCTAAAATACACATATTTAAAATACACACCTCTAAAATACACATCTTTAAAATACACACCTCTAAAATACACACTTTAAAATACACACCTCTAAAATACACACCTCTAAAATACACATCTTTAAAATACACACCTCTAAAATACACATCTTTAAAATACACATCTTTAAAATACACATCTCTTAAATACACACCTCCTAAAATACACATCTCTAAAATACACATCTCTAAAATACACATCTCTAAAATACACATATCTAAAATACACATCTCTAAAATACACACCTCTAAAATACACATCTCTCTAAAATACACACCTCTAAAATACACATCTTTAAAATACACATCTCTAAAATACACACCTCTAAAATACACATCTCTAAAATACACACCTTTAAAATATTTACACTCCTCTTTTATTTAAGGCCGTTACGGCCCATAGAGCCGGATCTAATCCCGGTTTCAATTGTAGCGTGAAACGGTGAACAGGTGACGATAATCACCTCCTCGCCAGGATGTTAGTCTGGAGCAGATTGTTTATTCCCAAGCTAGTGCTTTTAGTAGCCAATTGCATCTGGATGGATTGGGGATGGAGTGGGTGCGTGTTAAGTGTCTTTCCCAAGGAACACACTACACAACGTCGGGCCTAGCTTTGCCAGGATTCAAACTCAACCCAAGGACCTCATAATCTCCAGCCCAGCAACCTAACCGCTCGGCCACTGGCACCACACTTAAAGATAAAGATGGATAGAAATGGCTCTCTATATACATTTCATATCCCCGCACAAGTGTCCCCCCCCCCCCCCTCCCCTCATGTTCACTGATTGTAGGCCTGCATCTTGTGTTATCTGTCAGCAATCCGTTTCATTCAAAGTTATTCTCAATTCCCTAAGCAGTATACAGTACACAGTACAACAGCAGCCTCTTAAGTGCTTTATATTAACATTATAACAATTTATATCTCTACCTATAACTGGGTACTAATTCATACCTGAGTTAAAACGGGGTTCTGTAAACAGAGTGAATTATCAACCTAAGATTGAGGCGTTGTGGCTGAACCGTAATGTTGTGAGCTGGTAATCATGACGACACTGGTTCGAGCCCCATGGCTGGCCCATGAGGTTGTTTTTTTCTTCTCTCACAACGTTGTACTCTTAGGAAAGGTACTTCACTCTAATTTCCTCACTTGACTTAGGTGTGAATGCGTACCCAGCTATAGGTAGAGAAAGATCGTGTTTGAGTGTTAATACGAAACGCCTAACAGTAGGCTTGTGTACTGTATGCTCCCCCCCTTTGAATGAAAAACGGCCTCGGAAGTTGAGAAAGATGGTGTTTTGTCAGTCGGTGAGCCTGCATTTGTGCGGGGATACTTACTATAAATCCATCTTTAATCTTTTTATCCTATCTTTAAGAAAACAACGTTGTGAAAAAAACCCCCCTCACATGTGCCAGCCATGAGGTTTGAAACAGTGACGTTGTGATGATGTTCTGTCCTTTACTTCACTTTCGACATGCCCATTGACTCACTGTTTGTCTATTTACAAAGATGACGTAACTCGCCGACAACCACAACACCTCTCCCCCACCCCCACCCTCAATGAATATCTAACCATGCCTAATAAAACATGATATGATTAGTCTTTAAACGACACATAGTGTTTTGTCGTTGTCTGTGTATGTAATGCTTGAAAAACGACACATGGTGTTTTGTCGTTGTCTGTGTTTGTAATGCTTGAAAAACGACAGATGGTGTTTTGTCGTTGTCTGTGTGTGTAATGCTTGAAAAACGACACATGGTGTGTTTTGTCTGTCTGTTGTCTGTGTTTGTAATGCTTGAAAAACGACACATGTGTTTTGTTCTTGTCTGTGTTTGTCGTTGTCTGTGTATTGTATGCTTGAAAAACGACACATAGTGTTTTGTCGTTGTCTGTGTATGTAATGCTTGAAAAACGACACATAGTGTTTTGTCGTTGTCTGTGTTTGTAATGCTTGAAAAACGACACATAGTGTTTTGTCGTTGTCTGTGTTTGTAATGCTTGAAAAACGACACATGGTGTTTTGTCGTTGTCTGTGTTTGTAATGCTTGAAAAACGACACATGGTGTTTTGTCGTTGTCTGTGTTTGTAATGCTTGAAAAACGACACATGGTGTTTTGTCGTTGTCTGTGTTTGTAATGCTTGAAAAACGACACATGGTGTTTTGTCGTTGTCTGTGTTTGTAATGCTTGAAAAACGACACATGGTGTTTTGTCGTTGTCTGTGTTTGTAATGCTTGAAAAAAACGACACATGATGTTTTGTCGTTGTCTGTGTGTCGTTGTTTTGTTCTGTGTGTGTAATGCTTGAAAAACGACACATGGTGTTTTGTCGTTGTCTGTGTATGTAATGCTTGAAAAACGACACATAGTGTTTTGTCATTGTCTGTGTGTGTAATGCTTGAAAAACGACACATAGTGTTTTGTCGTTGTCTGTGTATGTAATGCTTGAAAAACGACACATAGTGTTTGTTTGTTGTCTGTGTATGTAATGCTTGAAAAACGACACATGGTGTTTTGTCGTTGTCTGTGTGTGTAATGCTTGAAAAACGACACATGGTGTTTTGTCGTTGTCTGTGTATGTAATGCTTGAAAAACGACACATGGTGTTTTGTCGTTGTCTGTGTGTGTAATGCTTGAAAAACGACACATGGTGTTTTGTTCGACACATGGTGTTGTCTGTGTATGTAATGCTTGAAAAACGACACATAGTGTTTTGTCGTTGTCTGTGTTTTGTTCTGTAATGCTTGAAAAACGACACATAGTGTGTTTTCTGTCGTTGTCTGTGTGTTTTGTTCTTGTCTGTGTGTGTAATGTTTGAAAAACGACACATGGTGTTTTGTCGTTGTCTGTGTTTGTAATGCTTGAAAAACGACACATGGTGTTTTGTCGTTGTCTGTGTGTGTAATGCTTGAAAAACGACACATAGTGTTTTGTCGTTGTCTGTGTGTGTAATGCTTGAAAAACGACACATCGGTGTTTTGTCGTTGTCTGTGTATGTAATGCTTGAACTCAGTTTCAGATTAAAAAAATTATAGATATATCTATTTTGAAGGAAAACGATTAGATTTAAAGAGAATAATAGTGGTGAATATTGCTCAAAAATTATTTTTAGTGGGTATGCTACTGTAACTGATTTGAAGAACAACTTGACAGCAAATAGTTTAATTTACTGTGACATTGAGACACATGTATTTACAACAAATAAATACAGCTCCATAAAAATCTCGCTGGATAACGCACGCTTTCATTTCATTGCAAGACGGTGGGTGCCGACGCAGATATCACGGGTTCGATCCCCATGGTGGCCAGGATTTTTTTCCTGTCTATTCCTTATATTTGTCTCGTCTTTGTTCGTCGTTTAATATTATTCAATGCCATTGTCATTCACTCCCTTTCCTTCTTCCCTTTTGACGAATTATCAGCAGCACCCAATAATCGCCCACGATAGGCGGAGAGAACCCCCGCCGCCCAAAGCACAGGCATTTAAAGTTAAATAATGCAAGATGTAAATAACACCAAACTGCCTCCTTTCCTGACCCCCGCCCTCCACAAGGAACAAAGCCTGAAAGCTCAGCCTATGGTGGACAGGGCCAATTCCAAATTAAATTTAAAAAAACTAAAGCTTACCTGCTTTTTGACATCTTTCGACTGGAAAAGTCTCGTTTCAAGGTCGAATACTTTTCAAAGGGGCTGTCCCATGTTCCATTGAAGAAAATGGTGTTGATGAGTACCATGACAGTGTTGGCATCAATGCTCCCTTGAGGATGAATAATAAATGAGTTTGGACAAACAAAAACAAAACAAATATATTATTGAACCCTTGTGGCAACAAATCGAGATACATATAAATAAGGAGCTTATAACAATTATTATTAATATTATTATTATTATTATTATTATTATTATTATTATTATTGTTGTTGTCGTCGTCGTCGTCGTCGTCGTCGTCGTCGTCGTCGTTGTCGTTGTTGTCGTTGTCGTTGTTGTTGTTGTTGTTGTTGTTGTTGTTGTTATTCTTCTTCTTCTTCTTCTTCTTCTTCTTCTTCTTCTTCTTCTTCTTCTTCTTCTTCTTCTTCTTCTTCTTCTTCTTCTTATTATCATTATCATTATCATTATCTATATCATTATCATTATCATTATCATTATTATTATTATTATTATTATTATTATTATTATTATTATTATTATTATTATTATTATTATTATTATTATTATTATAAATATTATTGTAATTATTATTATTATTATCATCATCCTCATTAAAACGTACCAGGCGCCAAAACATTGGTTATAACTTTGTGAGTCTTTAACGAGACGAACTGGTTGATGGCCTCTTCGGGACCATGCTGGGCAGAAAGGTCAAAGTTGGCGGCAGTCGCGAAGTATTTGGCGGCAATTGTGTTTACGAATTCGTCGTTGATTTTGAATTTTGGGTTGGTTGGTGAAGATGGCGTTAGCTGTGTCCAGTTTGACGTTAGAAAAACTGTTGAGCTGTTGAAGATGAAATTTCATGTTGTAGAAGCAAAGCATAATGTGATATATCTATAATAATGTTTGCGTTGTTTTCAGACAAACAGACAGACAGACAGACAGACTTATAAACACCCTCCTTTTGTCTTCTCTCTCACAGAGAGACACATAGAGAGAGAGAGAGAGAGAGAGAGAGAGAGAGAGAGAGAGAGAGAGAGAGAGAGAGAGAGAGAGAGAGAGAGAGAGAGAGAGAGAGAGAGAAAAACGAGAGAAGAGTAATGAGAGAAACGAGAGAGAGAGAGAGAGAGAGAGAGAGAGAGAGAGAGAGAGAGAGAGTGTAGAGAGAGAGAGAGAGTGTTGAGTGTTTGAGAGAGAGAGAGAGAGAGAGAGAGAGAGAGAGAGAGAGAGAGAGAGAGTGAGAGAGAGAGAGAGAGAGAGAGAGAGAGAGTGAGAGAGAGAGAGAGAGAGAGAGAGAGAGAGAGAGAGAGAGAGAGTGTTTTGAGAGAGTGTTTGAGATGAGAAAGAGACAGAGAGAGAGAGAGTGAGAGAGAAAAAGAGACATGAGAGAGAGTCTGAGAGAGAGAGAGAGAGAGAGTGAGAGAGAGAAACGAGAGAGAGAGAGAGAGTGAGAATGAGAGAATGAAATATATATACATTTGTTAATTGGTGAAAATTTCTCCTCTACTCCCCTGGGTTGGTATTTAATTTTGTTTTTTAGAAACGTTATAAGAAACGGTTTTTGTGTTGCTGTCTTTGTCATGACCGACTGAGATGGTTGGGTGTGGGTCTAAGAAATGTCAGTCCCAGGTGTGGGTCTAGGAAATGTCAGTCCCAGGTGTGGGTCTAGGAAATCTCAGTCCCAGGTGTGGGTCTAGAAAATCTCAGTCCCAGGTGGGTCTAGGAAATCTCAGTCCCAGATGTGGGTCTAGGAAATCTCAGTCCCAGGTGTGGGTCTAGGAAATCTCAGTCCCAGGTGTGGGTCTAGGAAATCTCAGTCCCAGGTGTGGGTCTAGGAAATCTCAGTCCCAGGTGTGGGTCTAGAAATCTCAGTCCCAGGTGTGGATCTAGGAAATCTCAGTCCCAGGTGTGGGTCTAGGAAATCTCAGTCCCAGGTGTGGATCTAGGAAATCTCAGTCCCAGGTGTGGATCTAGGAAATCTCAGTCCCAGGTGTGGGTCATCGACATCAGTCCTTGGTGTGGGTGTGTCATCCCATACATTTTCCCTTGTTGGTCGGATCATCCGTTCACTCCTTTAACGCGTGATTCTCTTGCTATTGGCGTGGTGCTTTGCGCGCCAGGATGGAAATCAATCGAGTGCGGGAGGCGCATGATCGGATGAATAAAAAGGACTGCATGTCCATAATCTCCACGGACAGCCTTCCACCTCAAGACAGGACACTTCTCATCTCCCGTCTAGTCGCTGGTCCGGCAATGTAGAAAAAAAGCCTCGGGATCCTGGGGAGTCTCGCCTGGTCGAGTTTTTGCTTTTGCTTCGTTTAGTTTAGTTTAGTTTAGTTTAGTTTAGTTTAGTTTAGTTTAGTTTAGTTTTTCCTTCAAAGTCTTAGTTATTTTCCTGATGTTTGCTCCGGTTTATACTTTTCCTTATTGTTGATTTGCACCGTTGCACTTGTTGTGTTCGAGAGCGATTTGCTCTTAACCCCATGTGGTTTATTCTGAGATCCGAGGTCGTTTCCCGTACATATTATTTGATATAATCGCTAGTCTTGTGTTCAGTGCTATTGTAAGATTTCAACTCCTGTGTTGAATAACCTTTGGACGCTGATGCGAAGGGGAGAAAGGTATTATTAGGTACCACTAGGCAGATGTATTTATAAGTGTGTGATTTAAGTTTATTTAAATCTGTTGCATGGTGAGACGTTAGTGTCACGCGTGAGTCGACATTTTCTTTTCGCTTATGTTAAGTGAAGTGTGTAAACATCCTTCTTTTGTTGTGAGAGAGAGAGAAAGAGAGAGAGAGAGAGAGAGAGAGAGAGAGAGAGAGAGAGAGAGAGAGAGAGAGACTTATGAGAACTGAGTTATGCTTTGTTATTAAACTGTTGTTTTGCACTAATCTTCGGGGCGATGTATGCGTTATGAGACGTGGTTTGAACGGAGTAAGGATTAACTCTGGTGGTAGTAGTTGCCGGTTTTATAACGGTTCAATTGGAGTGAACGGCAAACCTAAGCAAACGTTCAGGCATTGATAGATGTCTGGAATCTGTGAAAACATCTAAACTCTACTATCACAGGATAGGGGCTGACGGGAGTGCGCGAAGTCGGAATAGTAATCGTTTAGGATATTGCTCGTCAATAGTCGCTAAACGGTCGTATCCTAGGAAATCGCAGTACATAGGTCGTTCCAGGTCGTATCCGATGTAAAGTTCTGTGTTACAT
>JAXRKP010000066.1:402500-410000 GCA_037039925.1 Doris montereyensis | reverse complement strand
CGACTACTACGACTACTACTACAAGTCCTACTGCCTATCCTACTGCTCCTCCTTCTCCTCCTCCTCCTCCTCCTCCTCCTCCTCCTCCTCCTCCTCCTACTACTACTACTTACTAACTAGTACTACTACTAACTACTAACTAGTACTACTACTACTACTACTTTTACTACTACTACTACTACTACTTACTACTACTATCTACTACTACTACTACTACTACTACTACTACTACTACTACTACTACTACTACATTGGGAAGAGCAAACAACTAGAAATAATTCACCAATATTACCGACATCAATCAGAGGTTTAATTGTTGGTAAATCAGTGTGTGGAAAATAAATTTAATGTTACATCTACTGTTAAAACCTGATCTATTAGATTTTGACAAATTAATAGTTTATGGGAAGCCTTTATTTCAAACAAAATATAAGATAATGAAATGTGTGTTTGATAATAATGTAGATAAGGAAGTAATATTAAATATTTTTTTAATAATAGAGAGAATATTATATTTTTAAAAATATTTCTCCTTATGAAGTTATAAGGGAAGTAGAACTAACAAATCCATAAAAAAATCCAATCAACTGCGAGTACTTTGAATATGATAATCAAATAAATGGTCCAAAAGATTTAAAATTAAGTGATAAAAATCTAATGATATTTGATGACGTATTATTAGAAAAACAAAATAAGTGTAATGATTATTATACACACTTGCCAGACATTCAAATACTGATTTTTTTATTTGTCTCAGAATTATTTTTTAGATTACCTCGACAAACAATCAGAAAAATAGTAATTTTATATGTTTATTCAAACAAGATAATACAAATCTGCAACATATTTATCAAGATCATGTTTCAATGGATATGGATTATGATGAGTTTAAAAAGTTGTGTAAACTTTGTTGGTTAAAACCTTACAACTTTTTAACAATAGATAATTCTTCCCCATTAGAGAATGGCAAATACAGAGCGTTGTAGCTGAACCGTAGCGTTGTAGCTGAACCGTAGTGTTGTAGAAGTTGAACTGTAACCGTGTTGTACTTGAACCGTAGTTGTAGCTGAACCGTAGCGTTGTAGCTGAACCGTAGCGTTGTAGTTGAACCGTAGCGTTGTAGCTGAACTGTGTTGTAGCTGAACGTAGCTTGTTAGCGTTGTAGCTGAACCGTAGTGTTGTAGCTGAACCGTAGTGTTGTAGCTGAACCGTAGCGTTGTGCTGAACCGTAGCGTTGTAGCTGAACCGTAGTGTTGTAGCTGAACCGTAGCGTTGTAGCTGAACCGTAGCGTTGTGTGCTGAACCGTAGCGTTGTAGCTGAAATGTAGGCGTTGTAGCTGAAATGTAGGCGTTGTAGCTGAAATGTAGGCGTTGTAGCTGAAATGTAGGCGTTGTAGCTGAACCGTTAAATGAAATTTCCACCAGTGTTTTTGTAAATGAGGATAGTACAAATATACCTTATTTGTGACTTTAATAATGGTAACTAATTATCTGACATTGTCACTTCAGAAAATGAAATATTGATTACATTACTTAATCTCGATGTTACTCAAAGTATGGGACATGACTGTCTCAATCCACCTTATTGGAAGAGATCGCTAATGAAATAAGTTTTCCTCTTTCTATTATTTTCAATAACTCTTTTAAATAAGGAATGGTTCCAAATCATTGGAAATAAGCTAATGTTACAGCTATTTAAAAAAAGGAAATAGATTCAATGCCGAAAAGTATCGTCCAACTAGTCTAACACGTATCATATCTAAAATACTTGAATCCATTTTAAAGGACTTCATAATGACTTTTCTTGAATCTTACAATATGTTGTCTAAATATCAGCATGACGTTCCTGTAAACTTTCTTGTACAACCCAACTATTGGAGGTTCTGGAATATTTCACTAAATTTAGTGATGATAACAATACTGCTGATGTTATATATTTGGATTTTCGCAAGGCGTTTGATTCAGTGCCCCATGAAAGACTATTTGTAAAGCTTCAGGCTTACGGTATAGTTGATGATATATTATGTTGGATTAAAATCTTTTCCTATCCAGTCGTCGCCAGAGAATTATATTTGAAATGAATGTTCTGATTTAAGACGCATTAAAAGTAGTGTTTCCCAGGGTTAGTAATAGGGCCTCTCTTATTTATACTGAATACATAATATCTTCCCTAATACAATATATTCTATTTGTAAAGTATTTGCGGAGGATACAATTTTTCTCACAGGCTAAAACCTATCAGTTATTGCAAAATTATTTATACTCTTTGTTTAGATGGTCTGAAAATTGGCAATTGGATTTCAATATTTCCAAATGTAAAGTCATGCATGTTTGTAAAAAAAAACCTATGATTTCATATTTTATTGACTCCAACAGATCCAGATTTGTCTTTTGTAGAGTCCGAAAAGGATCTTGGTGTAATCTTTGATAAAAATCTGAAATTTGATGAACATGTTCATGAATGCATTAATAAAGCAAATAAAAAAATAATGATTGGAATTATTTAGCAAAGTTTTCATATATGGATGTAAAAGTGTTCTTACCCTATATAAAACTGTTTTTTTGATCAATACTGGAATATGGAAATTGTATATGGAGCCCTTTATTTAAACGACAATCAATTCTTTTAGAAAAAATGGTGATATGTCATGTGATGAAAGATTGAAATTTCTTCTCTTAAGATACAGAAGTAAACGGGGGCGGGGGATGTTACCCAATTGTATCAACTTTTTCATTACCGAAATCAATCAGTGCAGGTTTAATTTTTCGGTGAATCTATGTGGAAAAACAAATTTAATGTTAAATCTAAAAATTCAACACAAGTATTATTAATTCTGATCTATTAGATTATGATACATTGATTGTTTATTCTGGAAAGTCTTTATTTCAAACAAAATATAAAATGATAATGAAAATGTTCCTCTATTTTTGGTTGTTTGATATTAATTTAGATGTTGGCAAAGGACGAAAAAAAAATCCCAAGTATTTAATATCTTTAATAATAAGAGAGTATTATTAAAAAACGTGCACTATTTCTCCTTATGAAGTAATAAAAACGAAATAGGAAAAATAAATCCATAAAAAATCTAATCAATTGTGTCACCACCACTATTTTGAAGATGGTAATCAAATAATTCATCCAAAAGATTTAAAATTGAGTGATAAAAATCTAATGATATTTGATGACGTGTTGTTAGAAAAACAAAACAAGTGTAATGATTATTACCCGTGGTAGATTCAAATACATCATTGTTTTCATTTATCTCAAAATCATTTTAGATTACCTCGACAAACAATCAGATAAAATAGTAATTTTATATGTTTATTCAAACAAGATAATAAAAAATAAATACTAACATTGTTTATCAAGATCATAATTTCAACGGATTTATTGATGAATTTAAAAATTCTTCTTGTTAGAAAACCAAAATAAGTGTAAATAATTTTTATACATCTGGCTCTAAAACATTTCCATAATTTTGTTTTCTTGGTGAAAATGGAAATTATTTATCAATCAATTAAAAATACATACCTAAAAACAATCATCAAATTAAATAGTAGATAATATGTTTATACAAACAAATTAGAAATGGCTACAACTACCAAATAGACATGTTTCGTGGACTTGGATATTTATTATTTTAAACATTTCATCTCCTGTAATGTAATAGAATATACAATAAATTAAAACAAAACAACTTTTTTTCCTAAATTGGGTCGAAATAACATTTCCAAAATGGATAAAATGATAATAAAATTGGAAAAGAAATAATTGAAAAACTTAATCAATTAGATTAAGAATACATTAAATCCTAAAATAAAATTATCAAATTATAACTAAAAGTAGAAATAAATCTGTCTTTACTAAACAAATTTTAATCCTCCATTACAACTAAATCCAAAAGTAGACAATACGGGATCGCATTCGTGGACTTGGAGAGTTACTACAGTTTCCCAAACATTTCATCTTATAATAATGTAATAGAATATACAATAAATTCCATTCGATTTAAAACAAAACAACTTATTATTCCCGTTGAGGTCGTATGAATTTAACGGTTTGAATAAAGAGATAGAAAGACAGTTAAAAAAGAATAACGACAAAGACGCATTTGCAAACATTGCCAATCTAAATATCTTTAAATCTATATTAGATATAAAAGAAGGATATGGAGTTAAATTTACATAATAATAGCATTAAAAATATTTTAGGATTTACTAAAGATGAGTGTAAAGCAGAAATGCCCGAATCCAGAAAATATCGTAAACATCCTAGCTATAAATAGTATTTTCATGCACATTTATATTATTAATGGTTCACTTGTAAAAGTTGTTCCCAATCCCCGGTTATATATTCTTTTTTCCTCAAGTTTCTCCAGGTTATAAAATCATCCAGACTCCCACCAATCCTAAATATTTACCAGTAACACTAAATGACATAATATATTTTAACGTAAAGATAACAGATCAAAATCAAATTCCATTCGATTTAAGAGATGAAGAAGTAACTATTAGATTTCATTTACGTGAGAATTGATCTGTATTCTATATATGAAAATGAATGCACAAATATTTGGTGTATTAAAAACTAAAACTAAAAGTGACGATAAAATGAAAATACTTGATAATGAATTAGGTTTGCAAACACTAGAAAAGGTAAATCAAACTGTTGAAATAGAACAAAGAATAATTGAAAAAATTAGATGTTAATAAAAAAAGAAAGAAATATTAGTTTGAATGGGACTAAAGATGTGTATGTGTGTGTGTGTGCATTCTACTTTGTCCAAGCGTTTTCATATAAAAATAGATCATTATCCCCAATTGTTTGATTTGATATCTGTTATAGATAAAGAACACTCTTGAACACATTGTACAACACATGTGATCTCTTTTTGATAGGATTTCATAATTTCGCTCAGACTTTTTTACTTTAAAAAGCCAAGGGATTTTCAAAGGATGTAGAGAAGAAAAGACCAGTTTTAATGAAATCATTTGAAAGAAAAGAGAGAATGAGAGAGAGACAGGATGATTACAAAAATCAAGACACAATGTAGCTCCTTTTTTTACTTTATAAAGTAATGCTCATGGATAAGAAGAAAAGACCAGTTTTAATGAAATCATTAGAAAGAAATAGGATGATTTACAAAAAAATCAAGACACAATGTAATTCTGACACTGACTGAGTGACCATTCTACTTCCGTTCAAGCGTTTTCATTTTTATTTCACACGGATTTGATTTTAGTATTTTTACCCACATCCACAACATGTGATCTCGGGGTTTTTGATAGGATTTTAAAATTTCGCCCAGACTGCCCTGTAAAAAGCCAAGCGATTTTTAACGTGCACAGAGTGTCGTGATCTTGACAAAGGACCTCCTCTTTATCGTCCGCCTCCGATGGGACTAGGTGCCAAACCACCTACCTGGACAGGAGAGGGGGAGGGTGTAGATCTTACTCGAAAAAAACTCGAGAAAATCTTTCAAGCGTTGGCGGGGCTCGAACCCACTACCTTTTGGTTAAGAGGCCGACACTTTACCTCTGGACTACCGTCCCCTTTCATACCACAAAAGGGTTGATTTGACTCATTTATAATGTAAAAATCAGATTATAGATATTATAAATAATAGATCTTTTCGTTCTCAATCACATTGACGTCGACAAAACGCTTAGGAACCCTGTGGGACACAATACTACAGCTGGAGGCTTTGAGAGTAGATATCATTTACTTCTCTTATTGACTTCTATTTGTTATGTATGATATATAAACCAAAGAAGACTTTTCACAGAGATCTTCAAATAGTTTTTTAAATCTGATATTATGATCAATAATGTCAAACGCTGAGCTTAAATCTTCAACAAAACCATTAAACATCGTCTACTTTAGTAAGAATATCATTACAAACACATCACAGCATAGTCTTTGGGCAATGTTAGGACTTATATATGCAGATTGTGACTTTTCTGTTAAACTTTGTAATTTAATATATTTCGGAAATTGTTTAAGAATCAGCTTTTCAAGAATTGTTTGTAAAAACGGTAAATTTGACAGCGGGTAGTAATTCTTGATCAATTTTAAACATTTGTCAATTTATCAATATAAAATTTAATTTTTTCTCTAACACTTATTAAGTTAAACAGTTCTTATGTGAAATCTGTAGCTGTTTTTTTTGGGACTTTAAGGCGAGTATTTTTCCACAGGCTTTCTGCTTCCCGCTTCTCAGTCTTTGCACATTTGACCGTTGCTGTGAACCATGGGGAATTTAGTCGCGTTGGAATTCTTTTTTCAGTTACTGGTGCGTGCGTATCAATGATGGTCTGGCATATGTTGTCGAAAATGTCAACTTTCCTTGTCAAGGCCGCCTTAAGGTCGTTCTGAAAATCACTCAAAAACTAAATTCTTTCAATTCCGGGAGTAAACAATGTCCTTTTTCGGAGGTAACTTTTCTGTATGGAACTCACACGTCAGAACATGAAGAATCTTACCAAAAACTACGAGATCACCTTAGTTGTGGATGTGGGTAAATAAAATAAAATAAATAAAATCTATATGTATTCTGGTGAATCCATTCGCCTCTGCTACCTCTGGGGGAAGGATTTACAACACTAGTCTCGGCACTTGCCCTATCTCGGCCTGACTCAGTAGTCCAGGGGCAAGGTTTAGGCCTCTGAACCCAAAGGTCGTGGTTTCAAGCCCTACCTACGGTTGACACATGTTCTTGAGTTGTTCTGAGTAAGATCTAACCCCCATGGTTCATATAGGTTGATCGACACCTAGCCTCACCGGAGACGGACGATAAAAAGGAGGCCCCGTGTGCAGATGCTAACACTCTGTGCACGTTAAAGATCCGTAGGCTGTTTACAAGGCAGCCTGGGAAAATTAACAAATCCCACCAAAAACCCACGAGATCACATTCGTTGTGGATGTGGGTAAATTAATCAAATCAATCATGCACGTATGTATGTATGTATCTATCTATGTATGTATGTATGCATGTATGAATGTATGTATGTATGTTTATACGTATGTATGTATGTTTATACATGTGTACGTCTGTATGTATGTATGTATGTATGCATGTATGTATGTATGTATGTATGTATGTATGTATGTATGTATGTATGTATGTATGTATGTATGTATGTATATATGTATGTATGTATATATGTATATGTACGTATGTATGTATGTATGTATGTATGTATGTATGTATGTATGTATGTATGTATGTGTATGTATGTATGAATGTGTAATATTCTATAGTTTTGTAGGGGATTCCACTCATAGAAGTGTTCATGAAGTACTCATTTTTAGCATCTGTAAAATCTCTATTGAGCTTGTGACGTAATCGTTTTGGTGTGCCTTGGTATCGATTCGTTTATATCTGAAAAAATGAGAAAATTCTGTCGAAATGTTTGGAACGGTGTGGAAATTTCTGATTCCAGAAATATCGTAGTTTCGACTATAAATAGCAGGGGGTTACTCATGTTAAGAGAGAGGAA
>JAXRKP010000066.1:342500-395000 GCA_037039925.1 Doris montereyensis | reverse complement strand
CTCATTCCTGACTCGGCTCCGGAAAATGGCGATCGATGGGAGGACGTTATGGCAGACGTTGATCGCGTCATCATGCCTGGGGTAGGGGAAGGAGGGGAATGGGGTGGGTTTGTTACTACTACTACTACTACTACTACTACTACTACTACTACTACTACTACTACTACTACTACTATTACTACTACTACTACTACTACTACTACTACTACTACTACTACTACTACTACTACTACTACTACTACTACTACTACTACTACTAATAATAATAATAATAATAATAATAATAACAACACTATTACTACTACTATGGGTGCTGACGCAGAAGTCCCGGTTCAATCCCTGGTGGCCAGGATTTTTTCTGTCTATTCCTTGTGTTTGTCTCTGGTTTGTTCTATGGGGACACCATATTATCTTGTGTCATTACATCAACTTCTCGACTGCCCTTTGCCTCACTGTTTGTCTTTATCTACTACTACTACTACTACTAAACTACTACTGCTACTACTACTACTACTACTGCTACTACTACTGCTGCTGCTGCTACTGCTGCTACTACTACTGCTACTACTGCTACTACTACTACTACTGCTACTACTACTCTCTGCTGCTACTACTACTACTACTACTACTACTACTGGTACTACTACTAATACTATTACTACTGTTACTGTCTACTGTTTGTTCTACTGTCTACTACTACTAATGATAATAATAATATGATTATTATTTCTACTCTCCGACTACTACTACGACTACTACTTGGCTACTACTACTACTACTACTACTACTACTACTACTACTACTACTACTACTGCTGCTGCTGCTGATTACTACTGCTGCTGCTGCTAATAATGCTGATTATTATTACTGCTGTTACTACTACTGCTACTACTGCTGCTACTAGTGCTGCTGCTGCTGCTACTACTACTGCTACTACTACCACTGACTACTACTACTACTACTACTACTACTACTACTGCTACTGCTACTGCTACTGCTGCTGCTGCTACTACTACTACTACTACTACTACTACTAATGATAAATATAATATGCTGTTACTACTGTTACTACTAATACTAATACTACTAATTATTACTACTACTACTACTACTACTACTGGTACTGCTGCTATACTAATACTATGCTACTAATAATAATAATACTACTACTACTACTACTACTACTACTAATAATACTAGTAATACTACTACTACTACAATAACTACTACTAATAATAATACTACTACTACTATTACTGCTACTAGTGCTACTACTACTGCTACTACTACTACTACTACTACTACTACTAATACTGCTAATACTACTACTACTACTGCTACTACTACTACTACTACTACTACTAACTACTACTACTACTACTACTACTACTACTACTACTACTACTACTACTACTACTACTGATAATACTCACAACAACAACACAACTGAAATGTTGCATAATTATTTTCAAAACGTTACAAGTTCACAATATTATTCTTCCATTTCCAGATCGCCCATCGCCAAAGCAAGCATACCCACGCCTTTTTGCGTGCAGGCAGCTCTTTCCCCAATACTCTTGGCTCCATGTTCTCAGACGCCACCGGACAGATGTCTTTCTCATGGGTACGTTACCATTGGTATACACACTGGCTGGCAAATCGAGCACAGAAGACAATGTGATGATACGTTCTGTTCTCATTTGTTCTGAATAGAAACTGGCTGAAATTCACCTCTGGTGGGACTCGGTAGTCCAGCTGGCAAGGTGTCTGCCTCTCAAGCCAAAGGTCGTGTGAATTCAAGCCTCGCTGATGGTTGAAAAATTTTCTCGAGTTCTTTTTCTTTCGAGTAAAAACATACCCCTGGTACAGGTTGGTGGATGGACTTCTAGTCCCATCGGAGATGGACGATACATTAAACAATAGGTGACCTGTGCAGATTACACTACTATTTGCCCGTTAAATACCCATTGACTGTTTACAGGACAGTCCGGGCAAAGTCCTACCTAAAACCCACGAGATCAACTTACTTGTGGATGTGGGTAAATCAGATTAAAAGTATTTGTTCCTAATGTTAGTATTCATCGTTTTTGACATATCCCTTTACTCTACTCACTGTTCGTCTGTTCAGAAAATGTGGTTAAGGCTCCGGTTATATGGGCACTAAATACATTGAATTAATGTGACCTTTAAGTTTGTTTTGTTTTGCTTTGTTTTGTCTTTTCATTGAAACCGGGGTGGTTCTAATGTAGGGTGTGTGTGTGTATGTGTGTATGTGTGTGTGTATGTGTGTGTATGTGTTGTTGTGTGTGTATGTGTATATGTGTGTGTGTATGTGTGTGTGTCTGTGTGTGTGTATGTGTGTGTATTTCCACCAAAAAGTTGTGTGGGTTTGTGCACCGACACATTGAGCAATTTGCAAAATCAAAATTTCGTCTTCGTCATCATATTATGAAATGAAGAACTGTTAAGAACTGTTAAGAACTGTTAAGAACTGTTAATAACTGTTAAGAACTGTTATTCTTTTTATATAACTACACAGGATAGTAGTCCTGTAAGTACGGAACTTGAAATGGCCATGATGAACTGGCTGGCCAAAATGGCGCAACTGCCATCCACCTTCCATTTCACAGACCATGGAACTGGAGGCGGTGTCATACTGGTAAGGAACGAACTTAACGTAAGTAAGGAAGCGGTGAGGTCGCCAGGTAAAAAAAATATTTATTTATCCCTTTATTTATTCCGCCATTAACATATCATGTGTTCGTTCATTGATATGATTCCTCATTTAATAACAATGCGTTTCTCAATACAAACTTACCTGGGTTTTTTTTTTACACTTTCGGGTCCAGGTAGATGGGTCGATGTCTAGTCCCATCGGAGACGGAATATGAAAAGAAGGTCCTCATGACAACACTCTGCGCACGTTAAAGATCCATTAGCTGTGAAAAGGGCAGTCTGGGCAACATTAAAACTTCTACCAAAACCCCATGAGATCACCTTAGTTGTAGATGTGGGTAAAAACCCAATACCCTATGCCAATATATATTGCTTTTTCGAGAGTGGTTTGGTCACTCATCGTGCAGATTTGCACTTTAGTCAATTCTGCTCTCAATACTTATGTCTATGATTTGATTGGTCAATAAAATTTGATTTAAGGAACAAATCCCATCGTATTCTACTCTTCCTACAACCATGAGAATGGCTGTTCCAGTTTGGAATGTCTGCTGATTCATTCGCTTTTTTTAACATACCATCCATCCAATTAACTTACAGACAGTCATTAACAAATGTAGACGAAACCTCATTGACATCCACTGCCCAGAAACAATTATTAACGAAGATCTGTGGCAACCCCCCCAAAGCAAGACGCCTATTATAAGATGAATTTAAGAACAAACGTTGGACTTCGGTTGGGGCAACACCTTCAGGAGGCCACAGGTAAACATTAATCGACAATCTCTAACATGGCATCCACAGGACCACAGAAACTGGGAAGACCAAGAAATACAAAAAATACAATATGACGAAGAGAACTGGAGATGGAGTTGAAGGACATTGTTGGCGCATCCTGACAGGGCATGAAGATGATCCATCCATTCTTGGCGTATCCTGAGGTGAAGACGATCTATCTGAATGGAATGGCCTGCTGCAGGATAAATGATGTACAGACGGTGTATTCTGACAGGGCATGACGATGATCCATCCATTCTTGGCGTATCCTGACAGGGCATGAAGATGATCCATCCATTCTTGGCGTATTCTGACAGGGCATGGCGATGATCCATCCATTCTTGGCGTATCCTGACAGGGCATGAAGATGATCCATCCATTCTTGGCGTATCCTAACAGGGCATGGCGATGATCCATCCATTCTTGGCGTATTCTGACAGGGCATGACGATGATCCATCCATTCTTGGCGTATCCTGACAGGGCATGAAGAAGATCCATCCATTCTTGGCGTATCCTGACAGGGCATGACGATGATCCATCCATTCTTTGCGTATCCTGACAGGGCATGACGATGATCCATCCATTCTTGGCGTATCCTGACAGGGCATGACGATGATCCATCCATTCTTGGCGTATCCTGACAGGGCATGACGATGATCCATCCATTCTTGGCGTATCCTGACAGGGCATGACGATGATCCATCCATTCTTTGCGTATCCTGATTCTTGGCGGAAATGACGATGATCCATCCATTCTTGGCGTATCCTGACAGGGCATGAAGATGATCCATCCATTCTTAGCGTATCCAGACAGGCTATGGCGATGATCCATCCATTCTTGGCGTATCCTGACAGGGCATGAAGATGATCCATCCATTCTTGACGTATCCTGACAAGGTATGACGATGATCCATCCATTCTTGACGTATCCTGACAGAGCATGAAGATGACCCATCCATTCTTGACGTATCTTGACAGGGTATGACGATGATCCATCCATTCTTGGCGTATTCTGACAGGGCGTTGCTTCCTGAATCTTCACACGAAAGTCCTCACGGGTGGCAGCCAACCTTTCAGCTTCTGTCCCTGTCATGTCCAGTCAGTCTGTTACATCTTGTTCCCATCTACGTGCTTGTGTCCCTATCCCTGTCTTGCCCAATGTCTTTTGCTTCTTATATCGTTTCATTTAGCATATATTGTAATGATTTATTGTATTTATAGCCAAAGACACTCTTCAAGAACAAACTATACAAACGAGTGGAGATAATCTTTATGATGGTGTTTTCATTATTTGTGTTTCTAATTGCAGAGTTCAGGCAGTGAAGCGAATCTGATGCCGTTGCTATCAGCCCGGACGACAATGATACGGAAGATGAAAGGGAAATTCCCTGACATGACTCAAGGCCAGATCATTGATAGACTGGTGGCCTACACGTCTGAAGACGCAAGTCCACGTTTCTACTTTGCTTTCTAACTACGTTATCACAATGTCACGTTTAAATTTCGTGTAAACGCGTACACACTCATATAACAACAATGTGGTGCCTAGGATTTATTTGAGAATGGAGAAAGGGGCGGGGAGGGTGGGGTGGGAATTTGGGGTTAGGGGCTTTGGGATCAATTCATGACAATGTGGAATGCCATTGTTGAAGCCATAAGTGCCAAACCTACGTTTTGGACTAACAGTCGATTGTATAATTTTAGAATCGATTCTGAAGGTTCTGTCTCATGGTCAGAGTCGACGAAACCTAATCTCATCATGGAATAGGTTTTGTTGTGTAATGCTGTTATGAGAGGCGTTGCAGCTAAACCGTAGTGTTGTGAGTTTGTATTCACAACGACATTGGTTCAAACCCTACGGATAGTCCAATTTTTTCACAACGTTGTACTCTTAGGAAGGGTTCTTCACTCTTCTTTCCTCACTTGATTCATGGTGTGAATGAATACCTAGCTATAGGTAGAGAACGACCGTATCTTGTTCGAAGTGCCTAATAATGCTGCTGTACTATTTGCTCACCAGGGAGGTGAGAGTGACTTTGAATGGAATGGCCTTGCTGCGGGATAAATGATGTACAGACGATGAGCCTGCAGTTGTGCGGGCATGCAAACAATAAATTCATATTTATCTTTATCTTTATACGGTGTTACTGATACCGTCGAAAAGCCACGAAAAATACAGTGAACCCTTTTCAGACTCGTATTTACTTTATACCCTTGAATATATGCTGTTAAAAAAAAACACTTTCTTTCTTTCTTTATCAGCTCCCATTCTACCTTCCGGTGTATGGGTTTTAGATGCCGGAAATGATCTTTCTTCAGGCTGCCCTGTCCTGACATTTGCTGTGTCCTTCCGTGATAGTTAAATTTCTTTGCGCTAATGCCTCTTTTATATCTTCTTCCCACTTTCTCCGAGGTCTGCCTTTTGGTCTTTTACCTTGGGTTTTAGCACTGTATACTGATTTAGTTATTCTATTGTCATTTATTCTGTTTACATGCCCAAACCATCTCAGCTGATTCATTTCTATCGTAGTTTGTATGCTATCTGCTTTGGTTTGATCTCTTATTGTTGTGTTTCTGATTTTGTCTCTTTTAGTTTTTCCTACTACTCTTCTTAGATATTTCATTTCAGCTGCCTGTACTCTGCTGTATTCCCTACTTTCTAAGGTCCAGGTTTCACTGCTATAGAGGAGAGTAGGACAATACACTGTGTATACTGCCATTTTTGTTTTTGTTGACAATTCTTATTTACCTACAAATTACAAATGCCTTTCCTAGATGGTTATATATTGCACTTGCTTTTTTGGATTCTCTGGCTGATTTCTTCTCTTAGTTTTCCCTCTGAGTTAATCGTTACTCCTAAGTAATTGCAGCTGTGCACTTGTTCTAAATTCTCCTGCCTAATTTAAGATTTTGTGTTTTAGCTTCCTAGTTACCTGCATTGTTTTTATTTTCTTTGCATTTACTCTCATTCCTCTTTTATTTAAGTTATACACTTTTATTTAAACAGACTAATGATAAGAGTATGGCATGACTAAATGATCAAAGCATAGCATCAAATGTAAGATTACTTTTTTTTTAAAACGAAGTACATGTAATAGATAAAAGATATAAATGGGCAAAGAGACATGAATAACAGTGAGGGAAAAAGCGGAAATGGGGTCACGCCTGTCTTGGTGGCCGAGAGGCGGAAACAAGGGGAAAAATTATGGCCGCGAACGATGGCCAAGGAGATTCTTTCGAACAGCCAAGCCGTTGATATTCGACTGGAGGTCCCTTTCTGATTTTCCAAACAGAACTAAATCATCAACAAATGATAGCATTGATACATTTACTGGTTTGAGCTTCCACATACCTACGTTCATTTTCTTCATGTTTGAGGATGCCTTTGCGACTGAATGCATAAATGTGATAAACAAAAGAGGACTTAGAATACAACCCTATCTTACTCCTAAATCTACATCAAATTCTGCAGATAAATTTCCAGCTACTCTCACTGCACATGTTGGTTGATTGCAAAAAACTTTTAATGGCTTCTATTAAATTTTGCTCTACATTGTGTTCTTTTAAAGAATGCCATAGTTCGTCCCTCCTCACAGTGTCAAATGCCTTTTCTAAGTCACTAAAACACAGGTGCAAGTCAATGTTTCTCTCAAAGAATTTTCTATTATTTGTCCAATTGTGAATATGTGGTCTTGTACACTTCTTCCTGGTCTAAATTCACTCTGGTGTTCTTCAATCTGATCCTCTACTCTTTTCCTTAGTCTCATTTCCAGAATCCTGGCATACACTTTTCCTGGTACGCTAAGTAGTGATATCCTCTATAGTTTGAGCATTCCATATTTGATCCTTTCTTATGTATTAGTACTACCGTTCCCTTTTTCTAGTCGACTGGCACTTGTTTGGACTTCCATTCTTGTTGACATATTGCATGTAGTAGTTTGTCTCCTTGGTTTTTAATCATTTCTGGATAAATTTGATCTGCTCCTTGGGCTTTTCCTAATTTCACTTTTCTCATAGCTGCTTGAAGTTCTTCCATTGATATATCTAGCTGTCTCCTCTGGATTACTTGATACTCTTAATAATTGATCTGTACTCCTTGTTTCATGAACATTAAATGCCTTGTTTTATGAAGGATTCTCTTTTAGTGGCTAAAATGATAGCAAACAAAATATAGCCATATTTCAACATGAGGCTGTTAAATAAGTATGCAACATTTGAACGTAAACCGATTAGAGGGGGGGGGGCGGGGTTGATTATTAGATTTACCCACATCCACAACTAAGGTGATCTCGATTTTTTTTTGTGGTATAATTTTTAATTTTCCCCGGACTGCCCTGTAAACCGCCAAAGGATCTTTAAAATGCACAGTGTTGTGATCTGCACATGGGACTAGGTGTGGATCCACCTACCTACCTGGACCAAGGGGGTAGATTTTACTTGAAAAGACTCGATAATATTTTTCAACCGTCAGCGGGGCTCGAACCCACTATTTTTGGTTGAGAGTATAACACCTTACCTGTGTGTGGCTTAGCATCCCTCTTACCTCAATATAAAATTAGGCCAGGGGTAGCAGTGACAACAGCAACTCTTATCGGATCGCCATTAATGACGTAAAAGGCCTTCCCACAAGTGCTTGAGCGGGTACACCCTCCCCCCACCCCAAACCGCCCTCCGCGCCGAAAAAACCACAACCTAACAACAAACAAACTTTAAAAAAACACAACAAACAACAACAAGAACAAGCTTTAGATTAGCAACTGCCTATAATAATTAATGCCTGTTTAATGATAAATTCGTGGAAATAATTTTCCTCCGATGCTGTTGTTACGGCCAAAAATATACCTGAAGCTTATTACGGTTTCTATGGCGTGAAAAATGAAAGGAGCCATTACACAGGTCGTTGTTGTGTGTTGGAGGTTGGTTTAAACTTCCTTTGTTTTGTTTTTTTGTTCTTGTTTGTTTGTTTTGTTAATTTTTTATTGTTGTTGTTGTTGTTATTATTGTTATTATTATTGTTGTTATTGTTATTATTGTTATTATTGTTGTTGTTATTGTTGTTGTTATTGTTGTTGGTGTTGTTGTTGTTGGTGGTGGTGTTGTTGTTATTATTGTTATGTTTGTTGTTGTTATTGTTCATTTTTTTTTTTGTCCGCCTTATGCTGGTTCAAATTTGCAATTAGTGTCCATTGTGGATATGCATATGAAGAAAAGAGTTTTCTCCCCCAAACGGTTAATTGCCTTTAAAAGCTAAACAAACTCTTTCATATTAAGAATATGCCCCCCACATCAACACTTTTCATAAGTCATATTAACGTCGAACATCACCGTTCTGTCCCTACAAATATATAGTTAACGATGAGTTTATAGTCCATATCTCCGCATGAGTGCAGGCTCACCAACTGTGCATCATTTATCCCACAGCAGGCGCCATTTCAGTGGAAATCCTTCTCAAATCCTGGTGGGAGTATACAGTACAAAAAAGCCTGTCAGGCTTTCTCTACCTTTAGCTGGGTACTCATTTATACCTGAGTCATGTGAGATAAGTAGAGTGAAGTACTTTTCTTAAGAGTACAACGTTGTGGAACCCCCCCCCCCCACTCCCCAACTGTGTAGGCCGTGGGGCTTGAACCAGTGTCGTGATGATTACCAGCTCCCAACACTACGATTCAGCTACACCGCCTCATATAGAACAAGGCGTGTTTGTCTGATTGTAATCTCTCTGACATTATCATGTCAACAGGCACATTCTTCAGTTGAAAAGGCGGCTCTCTTAGGTGTAGTGACGCTGAAGAAATTACCAACTGATGACAATGGAGCCTGCGGGGTCCTACCTTGAAGCCGCTGTCAAGGAAGATCTGGCTAAAGGATTGGTGCCTTTTTTTGTAAGGATGAAACGTAGGGCGCGGAGGAAGGGGTTACCCATCTACATGTCGTAACGTAGTCATTATCATCATTATTATCATCATCATTGTCATCATCATCATCATCATCAGCATCAGCATCAGCATCATCATCATAATCATCATCATCCTCCTCCTCCTCCTCCTCCTCATCATCATCATCCATAGCTTATCTGGTGTCGGAAGTTTTTTTCCTAAATCTTCTTTCGGAAAAAAAAAACGTCACCATCTGTTGGCATTCGTCATGTCTCTGTTGTTGAGTTTCAGAGCCCGAGTCTTCTATGTCTTGTTCCCACCTTCTTGTTGGTCTTCTTCTTCTTCTTTTTGCCTTCAATTTTTGCGTCAAAAACATTTTTTCTTTCCCCAAAACACCTGAAGACGATTGAAGTGTGTAAACATATTTTTGCTCCAAAACGCCTGATGACGTTTGAGATGTTTAAAAACTTATGTCTCTTGATGTTACAAAGGAGTGTGGGGCTTTTCATGTTAAATCTTTTCAGTATTTGTTCATTAAAATTTGATATTTTGTCTTTCCATGTTACTAGAGAATAGAACTACCAGAGAATGCAATTACTAGACAATGGAATTCCCAGAGAATGGAACTACCAGAGAATGCAATTACTAGACAAGGAAGTTCCCAGAGAATGTAACTACCAGAGAATGGAACTACCAGAGAATGGAACTACCAGAGAATGGAACTACCAAAGAATAGAACTACCAGAGAATGGAACTACCAGAGAATGGAATTACCAGAGAATGGAACTACCAGAGAATGGAACTACCAGAGAATGGAACTACCAGAGAATAGAACTACCAGAGAATAAAACTACCAGAGAATGGAATTACCAGAGAAAGAACTACCAGAGAATGCAATTACTAGACAATGGAATTCCCAGAGAATGGATTTCCCAGAGAATGGAACTACCAGAGAATGGAACTACCAGAGAATGGAACTACCAGAGAATGCAATTACTAGACAATGGAATTCCCAGAGAATGGAATTACCAGAAAATGCAATTACTAGACAATGGAATTACCAGAGAATGCAATTACAAGACAATGGAATTCCCAGAGAATGGAATTACCAGAAAAAATGCAATTACTAGACAATGGAATTACCAGAGAATGGACTTACTAAATGATGAACACTATGACGATCACAATAAATGACCATGTAATGATTGCGTACTGATACTGTGGATGACTAGGACTATGAACTGAATGATGATTTTGATGATGAAGAAGATGATGACGATGATGATTAAGACGACGATGATGACGGTGATGACGACGATGATGATAATGTGCTTGACGATCATGATGAAGATAATGATAATAATTGAAAAAGATGATTATTTTATCGAGACAAGCCTTTCCACTGCCAAAGGTTCTCCGAGTTCGACACAAACTGCATACACGTCTTCAACGTCGCCGCCCCACCCCTGTGCCCAACCTACTGACCTCCAATTTTCATCAGTGGGTACTTACATCGAACACAGGTCAATGAGTACAATTCCCAAGTCGACCTACAAACCTCAGACCTTCACCTGCATGCGTGACACGTGACATTGACGTTTTGGTGAAACCGTAGGATTGAGAGTTGTGTAATCACCACGGCACTGGTTCGAAACCATTGGCTATTGGCTGGCTCAGATGTCTTGTCACAACGTTGTACCCTATGGGTAAAAGTACTTCACTCTACTTTCCTCACTCAACTGGGTGTCGACGCGCGAAGGTCACGGGCTCGAGTTTATCAGATGCCTCCAAGATTTTTTTCTCCCGTCTATTCCTTTGTATTTGTCTCCTTCTTTATTCCTACGATTAAAAAACAAAAATATAGGCTTAGTTTATGTCATGTCATATTATTCATTAACTTTTGTCCTACACCCATTTCCCACTGTTTGTCTCTGTGCTACTCGACTAGGCAGTTGATGGAGGGCTGAAGGTATGTTACACTTACTTCTCTTTCTTTCTTTCATTTATCTGTTATGCTGCTGTTTCCTTTTAATTCATCCTGCTGCTTCCTTTAATTCACCCTGCTGTTTCCTTTTAATTCATCCTGCTGTTTCCTTTTAATTCATCCTGCTGTTTCTTTAATTCATCCTGCTGTTTCCTTTTAATTCATCCTGCTGTTTCCTTTTAATTCATCCTGTTGTTTCCTCTTAATTCATACTGCTGTTTCCACTTAATTCATCCTTCTGTTTCCTCTTAATTCATCCTTCTGTTTCCTCTTAATTCATCCTGTTGTTTCCTCTTAATTCATCCTGCTGTTTCCTCTTAATTCATCCTTCTGTTTCCTCTTAATTCATCCTGGTGTTTCCTCTTAATTCATCCTGTTGTTTCCTCTTAATTCATCCTGTTGTTTCCTCTTAATTCATCCTGTTGTTTCCTCTTAATTCATCCTGTTGTTTCTTCTTAATTCATCCTGTTGTTCTTTAATTCATCCTATTGTTTCCTCTTAATTCATTCTGTTGTTTCTTCTTAATTCATCCTGTTGTTTCTTCTTAATTCATCCTGTTGTTTCTTCTTAATTCATCCCGTTGTTGCTTCTTAATTCATCCTGTTGTTTCTTCTTAATTCATCCTGTTGTTTCCTCTTAATTCATCCTGCTGTTTCCTCTTAATTCATCCTGTTGTTTCCTCTAATTCATCCTGCTGTTTCCTCTTAATTCATCCTGTTGTTTCCTTTTAATTCATCCTGTTGTTTCCGTTTAATTCATCCTGCTGTTTTCTTTTAATTCATCCTGCTGTTTCCTTTTAATTCATCCTGCTGTTTCCTCTTAATTCATCCTGCTGTTTCCTTTAATTCATCCTGTTGTTTCCTCTTAATTCATACTGCTGTTTCCTTTAATTCATCCTGTTGTTTTCTCTTAATTCATCCTGTTGTTTCCTTTTAATTCATCCTGTTGTTTCCTTTTAATTTATCCTGCTGTTTCCTCTTAATTCATCCTGACTTCACGGTATCTGGAGAACGGTGTAAATTTCACTCAAAACAAAGGGTTAGTCATGGAAACCCCCCTCCTCCTCCCCAGGTCCCCATCCCCAATGCTTATTCCAATCACTGTAGAAATCGTTGTTGAAAGGTGGTGCTTTGTTATTGTTGTTGTTAAGGAAACTGGATCACATGTCAGTTCACAAACTTAGCTAGCCTACCCTAAGTGTGCTGTGGGTGGAAGATGTAAGTGAACACATTATGACCGCCGCTTTTGGCGGATGCCAAGGGAACAAAAAGGCCTTCTATAGTATTTTATTTTGATTGCATTTTTCGGCAATTTATCATAGCATGAATAGAGAATATCATCATTTCGGGCATCTAAACCCATACACCGGAAGGTAGAATAGGGAGCTGATAAAAAAATAAAAAAATTGAATTGAGTCGACGTAATGAACATGGCTATTGAGAAATGAAACGTAAAGACATAAAAGCATGCCACTATTATATTATTATTATTTTTAATCTGTGTCTGCTCTTCAGGTATGTGCTACGGTTGGGACTACATCTTGTTGTGCCTTTGATAACGTTGAAGAGCTTGGGCCTATATGTGAGTACAAAATACTAGCATGTAACAATCACCGCATGTTGGAGGAGGGGGAGTGGGGATTTCAATTAGACAATGATTTGTCTCTCTAAGCCTGTCGGCGACGGTAGCCTCCCAACATCCTCATTCCGTATTACCGATACCGATACTCTAAAAAAATAATCTGTATCCGTGTATTTACTTGTTTATTAGCTCCCGTAACATTCCCATTAATTACTACATTGATTCTGTAAGCCTGTTTTATTCTCGAATATTTTGTTTTTGTTTTGTTTTTGATATGTTTAGCTTAGAACTTCCAACCAATTTCATTGGAGCTGAAAAGAAAATATGCAGAAAGGAAAAAGAAATATTATTATTAAATCACGCTTTTTGTTGTTGCTTCCACAGGTAACAGTAACGACATATGGTTGCACGTAGACGCGTCCTATGCCGGAAGTGCCTGTATCTGTCCAGAGTTTCGGTATCTGCTGAATGGGTGGAGGTATTTAAATACCTACCTACCTACCTACCTACCTACCTACCTACCTACCTACATACATACATACATACATACATACATACTATACATCCATCCATCGATCCTGCCCTCCCTCCCCCTCCCCCCTCTCTCTCTACATACCTACCTAGCTACCTACCTACCTACCTACCTACATACATACATACATACTACATACATCCATCCATCGATCCTGCCCTCCTCCCCCTCCCCTCTCTCTCTACATACCTACCTAGCTACCTACCTACCTACCTACATACATACATACATACATACTACATACATCAATCCATCGATCCTGCCCTCCCTCCCCCCCCCTCCCCCTCTCTCTCTACATACCTACCTAGCTACCTACCTACCTACCTACCTACATACATACATACATACATACATACTACATACATCCATCCATCGATCCTGCCCTCCCTCCCCCTCCCCCTCTCTCTCTCTACATACCTACCTAGCTACCTACCTAACTACCTACCTACATACATACATACATACTACATACACCCATCCATCGATCCTGCCCTCCCTCCCCCCTCCCCCTCTCTCTCTACATACCTACCTAGCTACCTAGCTACCTACCTACCTACCTACCTACATACATACATACTACATACATCCATCCATCGATCCTGCCCTCCCTCCCCCCCCTCCCCCCTCTCTCTCTACATACCTACCTAGCTACCTACCTACCTACATACCTACATACATACATACATACATACTACATACATCCATCCATCGATCCTGCCCCTCCCTCCCCCTCCCCCTCTCTCTCTACATACCTACCTAGCTACCTACCTAACTACCTACCTACATACATACATACATACTACATACACCCATCCATCGATCCTGCCTCCCCCCCCCCCCCCCTCTCTCTCTACATACCTACCTAGCTACCTAGCTACCTACCTACCTACCTACCTACATACATACATACATACATACATACTACATACATCCATCCATCGATCCTGCTCCTCCCTCCCCCTCCCCCTCTCTCTCTACATACCTACCTAGCTACCTACCTACCTACCTACCTACATACATACATACATACATACATACATACTACATACATCCATCCATCGATCCTGCCCTCCCCCCCTCCCCCCTCTCTCTCTACATACCTACCTAGCTACCTACCTAACTACCTACCTACATACATACATACATACATACTATACATCCATCCATCGATCCTGCCCTCCCTCCCCCCCTCCCCCTCTCTCTCTACATACCTACCTAGCTACCTACCTACCTACCTACCTACATACATACATACATACATACATACATCCCATACATACATACATACTACATACATCCATCCATCGATCCTGCCCTCCCCCTCCCCCCTCTCTCTACATACCTACCTAGCTACCTACCCACCCACCCAGTCAGCCATTTTTTTAACACAGCTTCTAATAGACGTAGATACCTTTTGAATCTTTTTCTTTTTTTAGTGATTAGCACTCAATAACAATATACAACAGCGCATTGAAAGTTACACAGAAGGTAATTTAAAGTCGTTAGAGAAGGTGTGTTGGTGTTATGAATGCATGTTAGTATTGTTATACAGAAGGTGATTTGAAGTCGCCATAGAAGGTGTGTTGGTGTTATGAATGCATGTTACACAGAAAGGTGATTGGAAGTCACCTGAAAAAGGTGTGTTGGTGTTATAAATGCATGTTACACAGAACGTGATTTGAAGTCGCCAGACAAGTTGTGTTGGTGTTATGAATGCATTGTTACACAGAACGTGATTTGAAGTCACCTGAAAAGGTGTGTTGGTGTTATGAATGCATGTTACACAGAACGTGATTTGAAGTCGCCTGAAAAGGTGTGTTGGTGTTATGAATGCATGTTACACAGAACGTGATTTGAAGTCACCTGAAAAGGTGTGTTGGTGTTATGAATGCATGTTACACAGAAGGTGATTTGAAGTCACCTGAAAAGGTGTGTTGGTGTTATGAATGCATGTTACACAGAAGGTGATTTGAAGCCACCTGAAAAGGTGTGTTGGTGTTATGAATGCATGTTACACAGAAGGTGATTTGAAGTCACCTGAAAAGGTGTGTTGGTGTTATGAATGCATGTTACACAGAAGGTGATTTGAAGCCGCCAGAGAAGGTGTGTTGGTGTTATGAATCCGACTTCCAGTCAATCTGTTTCATAAAATCTGATGGGTTGGCATCGATTACATGAATTACAAAAATCGTACCTCCATTCAAGAGCTGCTCGCTGTTCGGATGTAAGACAATCAATTAGTTGTAGAACAATAGAGCTAATAAAAATTGCTCGCTGTTCGGATGTCAGACAATTAATTGGTTTTAGAACACTCGAGGTAAAATTGTTTGCTATTCAGATGTCAGACAATCCTTTGTGTTTAGAAGAATGAAAAGTAAAAATTACTCGCTTTTTCTGAGGTCCTTGCGATGTGTTCAGATTGACCAGAGCAAAGTCGACGTGAGAAACATTGCAAAGAACCTCATTTCTGAAGAACAAGCAGGATTGCCCTTTCGTTGCAGGGGGGGGGGGGGGGGGGAAAGTCACAAAGAGTACAGCATGAATGTATAAGATGCAGGTGGCGTCTGATCTGTAGTATTACGTAGTTGATTCATCTTGCGGAGCAGATTATGTTACTGTCACAAAAATGTTGGGTTAGATGAGAATCTATCGTCGCTGTTATTCATGGTCTCTTTATTTCTATCTCTAAGACAGCAGACAAACAGGGGGGGAGGGGATCTATTTGTGGCTTATCGTTTGAGGGGGAGTAACCCTGAAACAGATTACTCACAATCCCTAAAGTCTAAAGCTACCCCTACTCCCAGACAGCCCAACCCTAGCCGTGCTGTAATTCGTTAAAAAAAAAAAAGGCCTGAAAATTTTGTTTTTTTTACATCTCGAATATTTTTTACATTTTTTGAGGTTCAGGGTAAGGGAATGTGGATCGATTTTATGCCGTCTTGTGTCTAAATATAGATCTAAGCCAATACCGACAACGAGTACACATTTGACCCACTTTATTTTACGCTGCTAAAGTGTAAAATTACCTTTATGGCTGAGTGAAGCAGACCGCAATAAGTTTTCTGTGTTTCGTTTTCACGCCGGTTCTCCATTTTGTAACTCCACCGTTAGATCTGCATAACCCGTTTTTTGCATAACTTTGGACGTTGAAACGCCCAGGTAGATCGAAACCTCTTTTCTTTGTTTGGGTAGCCTATCTCTAAGTTGTGTGTGGTTTTCACTGCTTTGACTTGTGCGCGTTTTAACCTTGAAAGTCATTTTCATTGATAACTGTTGACGATAGTAACAACTCGATTATGGCTACACATTTTAAAACATGGTTATACAACATAATCATTATGATTTTATATTGTGCATATATCTATAAAGCGCCGGTGTTGTAATGCATTGATTTTAGTTGGGAAATAATTGAGTATGGAAGGGAGAATGAAAAAAAAAAGAATTGTATTGCAATTTATTCATTTTGATTTGAAACGTGACCAGAGCAAATTTCCTTTGGGACAAAATAAAGACATCTTATTTATCTTACCTTTATCATCAGGCCTAGTCTCGGCTTGCTTGTAACTCTGAGTAGTATTCCATACTCAATCTAATCTATACTCACAATTCAGTTGACGTCAGGCCAATGTTATAAAAACAACTAATCCTGCGGTGTTTTTATTTTACTGATGAAATTAAATTAAGATGTGAATAAAATGTTATGTGATCGCATTATTAGTAAGCCTAATAATGGTGAAAACGTCTTAAAATCAATTTTAGTTGTAGTATTTATTAGTTTCTAACTGGGAAGATGGATTGTAGATGCACTCGATAGACCTACTACTTTTATCTAAGATGTACAAATTATGGTTTCAATTAACTGCCGAAAATAGGTTCCGAGTAGTAATAGAAGTAATAAAACAAAAACATTCGAAATCTTTTTTTTTTCTCAATTCAAATTTTCTTTTAGATTTTGATCAGCCAGACTTTAGAAGGAGATGAAGACTATCACACTAAGTCTAAATCTTAAAGCTGCTCATTCAGCAGTTACGGGGGAAATATAATATAAACATGTCAATGTCCTAATGGTTCCCTTTACTTTTATTAGTATAAAGGTGATTTGAAGTCGCCAGAGAAGGTGTGTTGGTGTTATGAATGCATGTTATACAGAAGGTGATTTGAAGTCACCAGAGAAGGTGTGTTGGTGTTATGAATGCATGTTATACAGAAGGTGATTTGAAGTCACCAGAGAAGGTGTGTTGGTGTTATGAATGCATGTTACAGAAGGTGATTTGAAGTCACCTGAAAAGGCGTGTTGGTGTTATGAATATAAAAAACATTCCATTCTGCTCAATTATGGGGGAGTTCCTTATAAGGCCATTACGGCCCATAGAGCTTATCTCGGTCTCAATAGCATGAAGTGGAGCAGGTATTAATAGCAATCTCCTTGACAGGACGCTAGTCTGACGTAGGATTTTACTCTCAAGCTAGTGTTTGTACTTATTTGCACCTGGGCGGAGTGGGGGAAATGCCTGTCAAGTGTCCTTCCAATGGAACACAACAGTGGTACTAGCTTGGCTAGGATTCGAGCCTGGATCTTATGAGCCCAAGCCCGGAAGCCTGACCACTCGGCCACTCACGCTACAATATTAGATTATTTGATTTGATTTGATTTGATTTGATTTGATTTGATTTGATTTGATTTACCCACATCCACAACTAACGTGATCTCGTGGTTTTTGGTAGGATTTTACATTTTGCCCGGACTGCCTTGTAAACAGCCAAGGGATCTTTAACTTGCATAGAGTGTTGTGATCTGCACACGGGACCTCCTTTTTACCGTCCATCTCCGATGGGACTAGGTGTCGATCCACCTACCTGGAGCACGGGGGGAGGGGGTGGGGTTTAGATTTTTGCTCGAAAAATATCGAGAAAAGTTTTCAACCATCGGCGGGTCTCAATCCCAATATATTAGATCAATGTAATCTCTACTTCGTTTCACCGCTGACTTTTCTCTGACTTGTCAATTAATTTGTCATCATTTAATTTCGATCCACTGACGCAACTTTTCTTCAATATTTTTTGTTGTTGTCAGCATTGTACGTCTCTCAATTTCAACACCCATAAATGGCTCAAAGTACATTTGGAAGGCGCTTTGTTCTGGTAAATATCAAAGGCTTTGATTGGTTATTATGATAGAGGGGATTCCATAGTCCAGAGGCAGGGTGTCGGCCTCTCAACACAAAGATCATGGGTTCAAACCCCAGCAGGTTGAGTAAAAATCTACCCCCCCCCCCCCCACCACTGGTTCAGGTAGGTACCTTGCCTCTGGACTAACGAGTCCCCCTCATAACTGCACAGAATGAATGATGCTTAAATTTTATACTTCCTTAGTTGGTTTATTCGACTGTATCGTATTTTACTTTTTAACCTAAGCGCAAGAAAAAAAATCGTGAATTTAGAATGATAACGTAATACTGAAAATATTTTCTTTTTCATGAGTAGCAAATGGCATGTGTGGTGGGGGGGGGGGGCAGGGGTGGAAAACCATTTTTTAATTAAATAACCATTGGACCTAGCACACTATAGTCTAATGAGAATTGAAAGGATAACCAGCCAAAAAAACCCAGAGATCACCTTAGTTGTGGATGTGGGTTAAATCAAATCAAATCAAACTGTTCACAGGGTCAGAGACAGCTGCCTGGTCAGCGATGCCTTCACGGTGAATCCAACGTACCTAGAGCATGATGAGTTCAAGGGGCAACCTATGCCAGACTACAGGGTGAGATGATCTATGTGTGTGGTTGTGTGACTGTGTGAGTGTGTGCGTGTGTGTGTTTGTGTGTTTGTGTGTGTATGTTTGTGTGTTTGTGTGTGTGTCTGTGTGTGTGTTTGTGTGAGTATGTGAGTGTGTGTTTGTTTGAGTGTGTGAGTGTGTGTGTGGATGTGATTGTATTTTTGTTTGTGGATGTGATTGTGAGTGAGTGTGGGATGGTGAGTGTGTGATGTGATGTGGTGATGTGGATGTGAGTGAGTGTGGGATGTGGATGAGTGTGGATGTGGGGGTGAGTGAGTGAGTGTGTGGATGTGGATTGATGAGTGATGTGATTGATTGGTGAGTGAGTGTGGATGTGGATGTGATTGGGTGAGTGAGGGTGAGTGAGTGGATGTGATGTGATTGGGTGAGTGAGTGTGTGGATGTGGATGTGATTGGGTGAGTGAGTGTGTGGATGTGATTGGGTGAGTGAGTGTGTGGATGTGGATGTGAGTGAGTGTGATGTGGGGTGAGTGAGTGTGTGGATGTGATTGATGTGGATGTGATGTGATTGGGTGAGTGAGTGTGTGGATGTGATTGGGTGAGTGAGTGTGTGGATGTGGATGTGATTGGGTGAGTGAGTGGATGTGGATGTGATTGGGTGAGTGAGTGTGTGATGTGGATGATTGGGTGAGTGAGTGTGTGGATGTGGATGTGATTGGGTGAGTGAGTGTGTGGATGTGGATGTGATTGGGTGAGTGAGTGTGTGATGTGATGATTGGATGTGATTGTGGTGAGTGTGTGTGGATGGATTGGGTGAGTGAGTGTGGATGTGATTGGGAGTGAGTGTGTGTTGGGTGGATGGATGATGTGGATGTGATGTGGTGAGTGAGTGTGTGGATGTGGAGTGTGATGTGGATGTGATTGTGAGTGAGTGTGTGGATGTGGATGTTGGGTGAGATGGATGTGTGAGGTGTGAGTGTGTAGATGTGGATGTGATTGGGTGAGGAGGTGGGATGTGGAACACTTCCAGATGTGGAAAAATATGAGTTGTGGATGTCAATGAGTGTGTGATGGGATGGGTGTGAGTGTGTGGATGTGATGGATGAAAGTGTGTGGATGTGGAAAATAAACGTTATGTGGATTGTGATATGAGGTCACGTTTGTGGATGTGGATGTGGAAGTGTGAAGAAGTCAATGTGGTTGTTTTCAACCTTCCAACCAGGCTGATTTTCAATTGTCGAGTTAGTCATCTGGGATGAAACTGACGAAAAATAAACGTTATCAAGTGATATGAGGTCACGTTTTGATGTCCTGGAAGTGTAAAGAAGTCAAATGAGCGCCGCCTAATGGCTATTTTGCTTACGAGTTAGATCTGGGAGTGACAAAAACAAAACTCAAGTGGCCATGAGAGAGAGAGAGAGAGAGAGAGAGAGAAGAGAGAGAGAGAGAGAGAGAGAGAGAGAGAGAGAGAGAGAGAGAGAGAGAGAGAGAGAGAGAGAGAGAGAGAGAGAGAGAGAGAGAGAGAGAAAGAGAGAGAGAGTGGAGTGTGAGAGATAGAGAGAGACAGCCTGCGTGTGTTTATGTGTTCATGAATGAACATCTTTAAGAGAAAGTTGTAAACCGTGCAATTTGCCCAACACAACACTGGCAGATATATCTATGTCGTAAATTATAATGATTGAATTCTAATATCTCAACGCAAAGTTTCCAATTGTAAATCATTTTTCCCAAACAACACTGGCAAATACTTCTATGTCATAAACTATTATGATTGAATTCCATCTCAAAATATGTTTTTAATTGTGCCCTTTGTCCCAAACAGCACTGGCAGATTCCGCTATGCCGGGGATTTCGGGCTCTCAAGCATTGGTTTGTGCTTCGAATGTTTGGAATCAAAGGACTGCAGGAGGAAATACGACAGGTGAATGCTTATGCCTTGAAATTTGAGTTATAAACGTTTCCACTAAGATTATTTGCATATTGAAGAAGGATACAAGTATACATATATATATATATATATATATCAAGGGCTACTGTAAGAAAGGACATGCAGGGTCTAATTTCTGACTTTGCGAGCAGAGGCGAGAGTGTATTGAACACAAAATGCATAGTTGATTTAAATTAATCATTATTTCTGGGACTATACTTCATTAAAACATATCATGATAGGAATATGGTTAACAGTGGCATTTTCCAACAAAAATAATATCTTAATTCAATATGAAATCTCTGTATTAGACCCCAAACATGATGTATAACATCATCTTCCAATATAAGGCTTTTTCTCATTTAAATTATAAATTGATTTTCGTCTAGAACAAGGTTAGTCTTATAATAAAATGAATCTAGACGGGCAAATAGCGGTATATGTGAGGGGCGTGGTTTTCAAAACATTATCTTTCTCTGAAAGGTACAAACTCCTAACATCAGAAAATGAGGCAACAGTTTCATTATCAATTGAACACTTTTGACATTTTTTCTGTGATCCAGTTGTTTGGAAGACATTTTAACACATGAACAGTGTCAAACAAAAGAAACCAATAACGCTGTTCACCTAATGGATGAATGGCCTGACAGTCAGAAGTTCTATTGAATAGCTTACAAAATTGCTGATTGATCTTATGATTGTCAGTGATTGATCCTAAAACAATCCCGCCGGAATTTTCAACAAGGGCAGCAGCTTCTTTCACTATACTAAATTGGTACAATGCTGTTAATTTATGCACAGGGGTCACAGAAACCATAACACTAGGTCCACCGTGTAAGCATTTCACCATAACACAAAGCAGAAAAGTTGCCTTTCAATCGGAGTTATTTTTAGCTAACCAGTTTAAAACACCACCAGAATAAGCCACTGTTAGACGAATCTTAACCTCGTCAATAATCAAGAATACATTCTTCTGCACATCATTTGTTTTTAAAATGTTTTCTCCAACATTTGGTCAATGCTGGTCGCAGAAACAATGGATTGTTGTTTTCATGTACTTGGAAGCACCAGAAATTCACGAAGTTGAGCATACTTACAATTCGGAAAGGATTCAAGGGCAAAACAATAATCAGAGACACAGAAGTTTTTTGTGACACAACAGTTGCCACTGCCTTGTGGTAAAGTTAAGTTTTTTGCTTTGTCAGCATCCAGTAAACCTGAATGATCGTGGGACTGAAGAATCGTTACCACTTTTTCAATGACACTAGTGACACTAATATAATATTTGAACACTGAATTAACAGCTGCAAATAATTGAGAGTAGCTAGCCAACCCATTGTTTGGATTCAAAATTTTATCTAACGGCACACTAATCCCTTTCTTAAAAGCATAAAGAGTTAAAGAATAACTCAATGTAGATTTATCCTTAACAATTATTGAAATGTAACTCTCCTGAAATCCTTTGTCATGAACACACACATGCAAATTTATCTTCCGATCGAGATATCATCAGCCTATCATATTTTCTTTGTAATTCTTTGTCAGGGGCAAAATCAGAAACAGAAGTGATCTTGTCTTTCTTTAGAAAATATTTAAGTTGTTAGTCTTCAGCTTTTGGGTCACGAGGCTTTGGCTTTGATGTTTGTAAACACGAAGTTGGAATATTAAAAACAGATGGTGCACATGCCAGTCTAGTATGGCCTCCAGGTAGCTTTATCATTTTAATATTTTCAGGCCAATGCCTTTCACAGATGAAAATTTAGACTGATCGATAACAAAGTTTTTACGTGGAGGTAACACATCCAACCATGCTTGCTTTTCACATTCATCTTTGGGTAACCGAAACACACGACACTTGTTAGATTCATCGTAATTTCCCATGTAATTCACAATGTCACATTTATTTGGCATTTTAAACGAGAACAGATTTTACAACATTAATTAGATCTAGATCTAGATCTAACTATTAAAAGTAACAATGTGAGGATGAATTGGTTTAACTTTAGAATAGAAACATCGCTGATATTGTGACAATATTCCTTCACTTTTCACCTCGAACTTCGATTCAAATCAATAAAAAAACAAACCGAGGCTCTTCTAGTTCCGGTGATGTAAGCTTGCGATAGCAAAATAGTTTGCAGTGTATGTTCTCAATAATAGAATATTGCATCATCAAACACTTTACTCGGTATGTAAATAATATCTCAAACTAATAAGATATATACTATTAACTTAAATTACCTCTTATTTTGCTTAAAAGTGATGGTAAGAATTAATACGCCACATAAGGCAGTGACGCTGGTTCTAAAAATAGACGGCTCGCCAAAAGGTAGAACGAAACAATCGCTTTCGCTAGTGAAGTCAGAAGTTAGACCCTGCGTGTCCTTTCTTAAAGTAGTCCTTGATATATATATATATATATATATATATATATATATATATATATATATATATATATATATATATATATATATATATATATATATATATATATATATATATATATATATAAACAGCTTAGACCCAACTCAATGAATAGGTTGTGATTATATATGAACGGAACAGCTCGAGAAGGAAAAGATTAGCCAACTGACCTTGCAGTGTGTGTATCAAGCAACCTCATGTTAACTTGTCCTCATGCGGGTTGGAGAAAATCACACTACGCGGTTTGTAGAAAATCTATACATAGGGGTACCAATGCCATCGCCTATACATAAGGTACCTATGGCAATCGCCTATACATAGGGTACCAATGACATCCTGTAATGATGACATCCCCTAACATAGGGTACCAATCATCGCCTATACATAGATCAATCATCCCTATACATAAGGTACCAATGATATCCCCTGAAAATCATCCCCTATACATAGGGTACCAATGACATCCCATATACTACCAATCCCCTATACATAGGTACCAATGACATCCCCTATACATAGGGTACCAATGACATCCCTATACATAGGGTACCATCCCCTATGACATCCCCCTATACATAGGGTACCAATGAATCACCTATCGGGTACCAATGATCTATACATAGGGTACCAATAACCATCCCCTATACATAGGGTACCAATGACATCCCTATACATAGCCAATGACATATACATAGGGTACCAATGACATCCCCTATACATAGGGTACCAATGACATCCCCTATACATAGGGTACCAATGACATCCCCTATACATAGGGTACCAATGACATCCCCTATACATAGCCATCCCTATACATAGGGTACCAATGACATCCCCCTATACATAGGGTACCAATGACATCCCCTATACATAGGGTACCAATGACATCCCCTATACATAGGGTACCAATGACATCCCCTATACATAGGGTACCAATGACATCCCCTATACATAGGGTACCAATGACATCCCCTATACATAGGGTACCAATGACATCCCCTATACATAGGGTACCAATGACATCCCCTATATAGGGTACATGACATCGCCTATACATAGGGTACCAATGACATCCCTATACATAGGGTACCAATGACATCCTCTATACATAGACAATGACATCCCTATACATAGGGTACCAATGACATCTCCTATACATAGGGTACCAATGACATCCCTATACATAGGGTACCAATGACATCCCCTATACATAGGGTATCAATGACATCCCCTATACATAGGGTACCAATGACATCCCTATACATAGGGTACCAATGACATCCCCTATACATAGGGTACCAATGACATCCCCTACATAGGGTACCAATGACATCCTATACATAGGGTATCAATGACATCCCCTATACATAGGGTACCAATGACATCCCCTATACATCATCCCTATACATAGGGTACTTATGACATCCCTATACATAGGGTACCAATGACATCCCCTATACATAGGGTACCAATGACATCCCCTATACATAGACAATGACATCCCTATACATAGGGTACTATACATAGGGTACCAATGACATCCCCTATACATAGGGTACAATGACATCCCCTATACATAGGGTACCAATGACATCCCCTATACATAGGGTACCAATGACATCCCCTATACATAGGGTACCAATGACATCCCCTATACATAGGGTACCAATGACATCCCCTATACATAGGGTATCAATGACATCCCCCTATACATAGGGTACCAATGACATCCCTATACATAGGGTACTAATGACATCCCCTATACATAGGGTACCAATGACATCCCCTATACATAGGGTACCAATGACATCCCCTATACAATGACATCCCCTATACATAGGGTACCAATGACATCCCCTATACATAGGGTACCAATGACATCCTATACATAGGGTACCAATGACATCCCCTATACATAGGGTACCAATGACATCCCCTATACATAGGGTACCAATGACATCCCTATACATAGGGTACCAATGACATCCCCTATACATAGGGTACCAATGACATCCCCTATACATAGTTGATGTTGTGATTGTATACCAATCCCGACATCCCCCATTCATAGGGTACAAATGACATCCCCTATGAATAGGATGTGACGTTGACAGTTCGAACAGTTATACATAGGGTTTGAACCAATGATCAATCCCTATTACATAGCTTGTTTGTCAATAATGACATCCCCTGACTACATAGAGGGAGCATTCAATGACATCCCCTATTACATAGGGTACCAACACTGACATCCCACTATATTCATTGACATCTGAGTCATGTGAGGAACCAGAGTGGTACCAATGACATCAGCCCAACCCCCCTCCCACCTGTTCCATACCCCTCCCAATTCTTTCAGATGTATACATAGGGTACCAATGACATCCCCTCGAGTAAAATCTTCCCCCCTCTCCCCCAGATCAGTGTACCAATGATATTCCTATACATAGATCCCCTGTACATAGGGTATCAATGACATCCCAATTTACTAGTACAATACATCCCCTAAGGTACATAGGTACCAATGACATCCCCTATACATAGGGTACCAATGACATCCCTTGGTCTATACATAGGGTACCAAAATTTAATCCCATCTTATCTTTCTCCATCAAATCGACATTCCAGTTGATGTTGTGATTGTATACTTCCAAAGGCCCATGTCAATGTTACTGCCCCCCTATCCCGGGCACCATTTTGACCCTCACATTCAGTGACATGTTTTAAATATTTATTTCCATTCTTTGAACAGGATGTGACGTTGGCCAAGCAGTTCGAACAGTTAGTAAAATCAAGACAGCCGGTTTGAACTTTATGGACGAGTCACTTTGGGTCTAAGTTTAGTTTTTCGTTTGAAGGTTTGTATCAATTGCTACGTTTCAATTATGGTTACGACAGTACGCTTGTTTGTCAATAATATTTGATTTTACCAGTGACTAAAAAACATGGAGCATTCAATACACAAGCCTGTTACAGCCTTTCAACCTCCACATTTTCAACTCTCAAATTTTGAAATCTGTCCTTCTACCACTACAGCTGGGTATTCATTGACATCTGAGTCATGTGAGGAACGTAGAAATAACACATACCGTTCCTTAAACGTAAACAACGTCATCTCACACGAACGCCCCCTCCCACCTTGTTCCAGCCGTGGGGCTTCCAGAACTCTGTGTCGTCTTGATTACGAGACTACGGTTCAGCTCCAACGCCTCGATATAGGGATTCTTAACTTTGATCCAGTGTTAACAACGTTCAGATATTCTCGTAAGTTGAAATAAATCTTTAAAAGACAAACGGAAGAAAAATAGCTCTTTTATCATAGGCAAAAGGGCTCGGTTGTCTCAAAATGCAACTTACTCGGCCTCTCAACACAAAGGTCGTGGATTCAAAATCGGAAACGATTGAACAATTTTCTCGAGTTTTTCCAGAGTCAATTATTATATCCCCCCCTCTCCCCCGCCCCCCCCCCCCATATTCCTCTTGGTCCAGGTAGGTGGATTGACACCTAGTGCCATCGGGTTTACAGACGATAAAAATGAGATTCCATGTAGCAGATCACAACACTCTGTGCACGCTAAAGATCCCTTGGTCTTTACAAGGCAAATCTAGGCAAAATAAGGTTAATTCTAACATGCTACCAAATAAAAACTCGAAATAACCTTCGTTGGGGATGGGGTAAATCAAATACAATTTCAAACAAAACATGGACAAATAATTTAAATTTCAAAAACCTGAATGTATCATGGACTAAACTTCCAAAGGCAACCATGTCAATGTTACTGCCTGTAGAAGATCCCATAGCCCAACATCCAACTGACATAGGTTGAAGACCAGATATTTCAATTTAGACCAGGGTTTTAAAGAGCTCTTGGGTTATGTCATTGTTTGAATTCTTTTAAGCGACTGATATACAATTCTTGTCAAAGAGGTAGCTGTCTTCGTTAATGTTTGAACTGTTCATACTACTATAATCTTTAAAATTGAAAATGACTCATCTCTTGCAGGGACACAACGTGTTGACTGAGAAATTGCGGAGGATGGTTGAAAGAGATCCAGTCTGCAATAATCCATATAGTTCCAGCCGAGGTGAAGGAGGTTTATTTTTTTGAGATTTGCCCTTGTTTCAAACACAACCCAAGCACCAGATGTCCTCTACGAATTGGAATGTGATACAGGAAATGACAAGTCTTCTGTTTAATGAAACCAGTGACATTAACACTAAACATGCTAAAGACATAATACAAAGTTAACGATGTTGAATCCAATCCTGCTGGAACCAGCCGTGATGAAAAACAACCACATTGAATCAACTCCTGCTAAATTTTGCTTTTAAATTATTTATTTTACCCACATCCACAACTAAGGCGATCTCGGGTTTTTTGTCTCTGTCTGTTGTTGTTGGTAGAATTTCTATTATAGCCCGGACTGCCCGGTGAACAGACAAGGGATCTTAAACGTGAACAGAGCGTTGTGATCTGCACACGAGACATCCATTTTATCATTCGTCTCCGATAGGACTAGGTGTGGTTCCAGCTATCTGACCCAAGAGGTAGATTTTACTCGAAAAAAAACCCTCCAGAACATCTTTCAACCGTCGATGGGGCTTGAACCCACGACCTTTGGGTTAAAACAAAAGAGGCCGACAACTTTGCCTCTGGACTACCGTCCCCCTGTCCTTCTAGTACCAGCCATGGTGAAAACGATCCTGATTTGAATCCAATCCTGTTGGAATAAATTTATGTCATATGGAAACAGCCCATGTTCAATTCAATCAAGTTGAAATAAATCACATAATCTAAAACGATCAAACGGAAACCAAACGATGAAGATATCAACGATATAGAGGGGGGGGGCCGGAAAGTGTCCGACTGTGTTGGAACCAATTGTGTTGAAAGCAACTTACTTCTTTTTTTTATCTTTAGTAACCCTGTTGAAACCAATATTGTTTTGGAACCAAAACTATCACAATCAACCTCATGTAAACACCAGTAAGTTTTAATCCAACTTCATTGGGAATTACAATTATTATAAATAACCAGATTCAATTAACATTGATTTTTCGACTGATTTACGCTTCCACATGGAAAGTCTTTAAGATTTACGATATTTTAAAAGCTTTGCTGTACTCAGCTTGTAACCATTATTATACTAAAATGTTCACAAATAAACTCTTGTCGTATGGGAAAAATAGACGCATCGGTAGGAATTGATTTATTCAATCAAAATTATCATAAAAAATTGCTTTGAAAATGAGTTAAACCACTAAACAGAAATGTCTCATTTCTACAATTTCAAATACAGAAACAAATAGATAAGGTTACTTATTTAACTTATTTCTTCTACGTTCCTAAATGTATAAGGTACTCGCTGAATTTAACTTTTTTTAAAATATGCAAAATATAATTATTAAAATAACATATATACAGAAGAAATTACACATATTCATTCATGAATAAACCCATTTAAATTATCATAAATTGATTTCATATTTTATATCATATCGTGTCAGAGGCTAGGTAGTTTTATTTAACCTATTAAATGCCCCATCAATCTTAATACAATCATGGAGTTTAAAAAATGATTGAACCTACAATAACTAATCAGGGCAATACACATTCATTCATCGTACAAGTATTTTAAATTATAGAACTTCTTATCAATGGCATGTTTAAACGCATTAATACTTTTTAAATTATTTTTTTTAAACTGTAAACTATTCCATTATTTGAATATTCTTATAATTAAAAAGATGTATGTCTAACAGATGTAGAACTTGTTCCAGATGTAATGTATATGTTGAATCTGTCTCTCCAGAAGGACTGAGAGTAAAATTCACATGAGAAATAGTTGAAAAATGATTTATTATAAATATTATCTATTTTATGAACAATTTTATACAATTGGATAAGATCCTCCCGTTTTTTTTTCTTGTTGCATGTTAAAGAGGGAGTCGAATACATTTAAATCTTACATCCTATGACATATCACCATGCTCCAATTCTCTAAACAACCTTGTTGCTCGTCTTTTTACTTTTTTTTTATTATAAAAGAACGGATTGTCGTTTAAATAAAAGGCTCCATATTCAATTTCCATTTTGCAGTATGTGTACCAATAACAGTTTTATAAAGTGATAAACTGAAACATCTTTACATATATATGTCTGCATATGTATATATATGAAACATTTCTATAAATAATTCCAATCATTCTATTGGCCTTATTAATGAATATGTTCACCAAAATTCAGATTATTACAAAAGATTGCAGACAGAGATCTTTTTCAGACTCTACACAACAGCTAAGTTACGGGATCTTTTGGAGTAAAAAAATGATGAAATCATAGAATTTGTTTTACCAACATGCATGGCTTTACATTTGGAAATATTGAAATCTAATTGCCTCCCTTCCCTCCCTCCTCTCTCTCTCTCTCTCTCTCTCTCTCTCTCTCTCTCTCTCTCTCTCTCTCTCTCTCTCTCTCTCTCTCTCTCTCTCTCTCCTCTCTAGCTCAAACTTTCCCACCAGCCAAACGCAAAACAATAAGAGGAGGGTATGGAGGAGGTGCAACTGTTTAACATACTGAGAACATCATTTAGAATTACCGCTTTTAAGTTTCCCCGACACGCCTGTTTTACCCAAATAGCCCTCGTCGTTCGCTAAACATGACGTGATAATAATTATTTCATTCTTTTTTTTTGTCTCTGCCTTTGTATACGCCATGAAAAGATGGCTGATTTGAATTAACCACGCAGGAAAAGATGGCTGATTTCAATTACCTACACAGGAAAAGATGGCTGACTTCACTTAACCACGCAGGAAAAGACGCGGTCCAGTAAGAAATTGTTAATGTTTAAAAAAAAACCTGTTTTGCTGTATGGTTGAAAAGACCTCTTTTCCTCCTAGCACTCCTGGAAAGTAAAAATAAGAAAAGGTGTGAGTAAAAGGGTAATTCAGGATAATAACTCTACGCTTTTAAACTCTTCTTGTTGCTACACCCAATTGGAGCTGAAACACCAGTTATAGATGTAGTAGCAACTGCTATCAGCCTTTTCTTTTCTTTCTTTATCTGTTCCCATTCTACCTTTCGGTGTATGGGTTCAGATGTCCAAGATGATCTTTCTCCAGGATGCCCTGTCCTGGCATTTTCTATTTCCTTCCAAAAAAGTTAACTTTGCTTCAATCCTTTCGTGAAAGTTAAATTTCTTTGCGTTAATGCCTCTTTTATACCTTCTTCCCAATTTCTCCGAGGTCTGCCTTTTGGTATTTTACCTTGGGCTTTAGCATTGTATACTGATTTAGCTATTCTATTGTCATTTATTCTGTTTACATGCCCAAACCATCTCAATTGATTTAGGCCTATTTCTATCTTAGTTTTTATGCCATCTGCTTTGGTTTGATCTCTTATTGTTGTGTTTCTGATTTTGTCTCTTTTAGTTTTCCCTACTACTCTTCTTAGATATTTCATTTCAGCTGCCTGTACTCTACAGTATTCTCTACTGTCTAAGGTCCAGGTTTCACTGCCATAGAGGAGAGTAGGACAATAAACTGTATTGTATACTGCCATTTTGGCTTTTGTTGACAATTCTTGCTTACCTACAAATGCCTTTCCTAGATGGTTATAGATTACACTTGCCTTTTTGATTCTCTGGCTGATTTTTCTCTTAGTTTTTCTTTCTGAGTTAATCATTACTCCTAAGTAATTGTAGCTTTGAATTTGTTCTAAAATCTCCTTGCCCAATTAAAAAATTTCTGTTTTAGCTTCCTTAGTTACTAGCATTGTTTTTGTTTTCTTTGCATTTACTCTCATTCCTCTTTTATTTGGTTCATTGTTCATAAAGTTGATATTCGAATGACGGTCACTTTCTGGTTTTCCAAACAGAACTAAATCATCAGCAAATGAAAGCACAGATACATTTACTGGTTTGAGCTTCCACATACCTACATTCATTTGTTTCATTTTTGAGGATGCCTTTGCGACTGAATCCATAAAAGTGATAAACAAGAGAGGACTTAGGTTACAACCCTGTCTTACTCCTATATTTACATCAAATTCTGCAGATATTTTTCCAGCTACTCTCACTGCACATGTTGGTTTATTGTAAAAACTTTTAATGGGTTCTATTAAATTTTGCTCTACATTGTGTTCTTTTAAAGAATGCCATAGTTCGTCCTTCCTCACAGTGTCAAATGCCTTTTCTAAGTCAATAAAACACAGGTGCAGGTCAATGTTTCTCTCAAGGAATTTTTCTATTATTTGTCTAATTATAAATGTGTGGTCTTGTACACTTCTTCCTGTCTAAATCCGCTCTGATTGTCTTTAATCTGATCCTCTACTCCTTTCCTTAGTCTTATTTCCAGTATCCTGGCATATACTTTTCCTGGAACGCTAAGTAGTGATATCCCTCTATAGTTTGAGCATTTCATAGTTGATCCTTTCTTATGTATTGGTATTACCGTTCCCTTTTCCCAGTCATCTGGCACCTGTTTGGACTTCCATGCTTGTTGGCATATTGCATGTAGTAGTTTGTTTGCATCTCTCTCTTGGTTTTTAATCATTTCTGGATAAACTTGATCTGCTCCTAGGGCTTTTCCTAATTTCACTTTTCTTATAGTTGTTTGGATTTCTTCCATTGATATATCTACATATTCAGCTGTCTCCTCTGGATTACTTGTTACTCTTACTAATTGATGTTTCCTCCTTGTTTCATACGTTCTGGAGGGATTATGTAATTGGTGAAAATTCTTTCTCCATGTTTCCATGAATTGGCTGTCTTCTGTCAGTATTTCTCCTTCGGCATTCTTAATTTGTCTTATTGGGCATTCTTTGGTCTTTCTCATGTTCTTCACTGCCCCCAAGAATGGCTTTTGATTACCTTGATAGCTTTTTTGAACTCTTTGTCCAAACTCTTCCCATTGTTCCTGTTTTGCTTTCCTCACTTCCTTTTTTGGTGATATTTCTGTTATTCACGTTATCTATCCAATCCTCTGGCCCCTTTGCTTGCAAGTATTTCTTCCACGCATCCTTCTTTTCTTTGATCTTAGTCTTGACATTCTCATTCCACCATGCTGTCCTTTTCCTATCTCCTTTAATTTGTTTCCTACCACAGATCTCTTCAGTAGAACTGAGAGTGTTTCTTTATACAACTGCCACTTTTCTTCTATTGTGCTTTCCTTCAGATCCATCTGTCTTTCACTGATAAATCTTTTTATTCTAGATTGGTATACCTGTTTTACTATTGGTTTAGTTAGTCAGTTATTCAAGCTCAAAACATTGCATCTCTGGTTCTCTCAGTTACTCAATTATTCAAGCGCAAAATGTGTAGGATCTCTGATTCTCTCAGTTACTCAATTATTCAAGCTCAAAATGTTGCATTTCTGGTTCTCTCAGTTCGTCAGTTATTCAATCTCAAAATGTTGCATCTTTGATTCTCTCAGTCACTCAATTACTCAAGCTCAAAATGTTGCATCTCTGATTCTCTCAGTTACTCAATTATTCAAACACAAAATGTTGCATCTTTGATTTTCTCATTTACTCGATTATTCAAACTCAAAATATCAAATCTGATTCTCTCAGTTACTCAATTATTCAAACTCAAAATATTGAATCTGATTCTCTCAGTTACTTAATTATTCAAGCTCAAAAGGTTGCATCTCTGATTCTCTCAGTTACTCAATTATTCAAACTCGAAATATTGAATATCTGATTCCCTCAGTTACTAAGTTATTCAAACTCAAATTATTGAATCTCTGATTCTCTCAGTTACTCAGTTATCTAAACTCAAAACATTGAATCTGATTCTCTCAGGTACTTAATTATTCAAGCTCAAAATGTTGCATCTCTGATTCTCTCAGTCACTCAATTATTCAAGCTCAAAATGTTGAATTTCTGATTCTCTCAGTTATTCAATTATTCAAGCTCAAAATATTGCATCTCTTATTCCTCAGTTACTCAATTATTCAAGCTCAAAATGTTGAATCTTTGATTTCCAAGTCAACACTGGGGCAGTTGAGTATGAAAACGTATTCAATCAAACCTGTTCTTCAGTTGAGAGAGATGCAGACATTTCCGCGTGTACGAAAAGGGCAAATGACAGACGCCGTAAGAGTTTGATACTTTCTTGATATACTCTAGCTGTCCACAGCAAACATTTTCACCGGCTTGGAATCAAAAGTGGTCTTCTTCTTTCTAATGGCACATGTGTAGTTCGAGTTTCCAGAGAGCCCTAGGAACGGCGACAAAGTCACTTACGACCTCAGCTGGCTTCGAGTATCCGTTATGGGTCCTGCGGCTGAATCCGCCTTCTGCGATCGAATAAGTCCCATTAATTAATTACATTAGGTGAACAGGGGGCTACGCTATCATTCAATGCCGACGCTCACTTAACTCTCTCTCTCTCTCTCTCTCTCTCTCTCTCTCTCTCTCTCTCTCTCTCTCTCTCTCTCTCTCTCTCTCTCTCTCTCTCTCTCTCTCTCTCTCTCTCTCTCTCTCTCTCTCTCTCTCTCTCTCTCTCTCTCTCTCTCTCTCTCTCTCTCTCTCTCTCTCTCTCTCTCTCTCTCAAGAGCAGGTTTTCTATTGGTCATTGATGAGGGCTTCATTTGTTGGGCCAGGTACCGAGGAAAATGACCGTGTTTAGGTGGGCGAGTGAAGCGCGTGTCGCAGGGGAGGGGAGGGGAGGCGGGGGGGGGCGCTTTGGAATCTCCTTGGAATCGAATGTGGTCAACACAGATGTGGGGATGGATGAATAGCTAAGTAAAGGAGCCACCGTCTACACCCCCCCATGACGATCAGTCAGTGCGGAGATCCCCACCTCCTTCGTTACATATCGTAACAAGATGAGGACAGTCGATACCAACTTAAAGGTCAGTCTTGTGATACCGGTCCAAAACACGGCGGAGAACTTAAGACCAACATCCACACAAGTTGCAGACATCAATTTATTATCGAAACATCCTCCATATCAGGTGGCCTGAAGTGAAGTTAATTAAATGCACAGTTACCTTAGATATAAAAAAACCCAACCTAATTAAATGCATTGTAATAATAATGATAATAACGATAATATAAATGAGAATAACAATATGTCCAAAGTCAGATTAATACTGTGCCTTACGTGAAATAACCGGAGTTTTTAAAAGAAAATATAAGTTACAGTAAAATATAAACATTTCCCTCCAGATCTCGAAGTAAACTTGTCAATTACATTTAACACCGTGTCTTGGATCATATGAGCACACTAAATGTTTGGAGACTATGCATTAATTTACTTCTCTAAAATTACTTGAATTTCAACCAATTAATGGGTCTTTGGATACATTAACGTTGAATTGTATTGATTGCCCCTGTTGACGCAGAACAAGTGTATAAAATAAGGAAAGATAAGAAACATTCCCGATTAAATCAAAACTTCAAATGTTTATTGTTTCACATCTTTGTCAACCGTTTCTAGATCTAAATGGAAAAACGAAATTTGTATAGATCTCAACATCAATTTTAATCACAAAAGTATACAAATTGTTAATGTCGAAAACAAAAAAAACCTAAACGAAATAAAGAAAGCCAGTTTTGATTATGAATGGAGCTATTCTAATCATAACAATATTTTAGATTAAAATTTCTAGATCGAGAAACTCAATAAAATACCCTTGACCTAGAATTTTGATCTAGCTGAATTCTAAATCTAACTTTAAATTAAGACTCATTGGAGTTTTTAAAATATCTATCTCGATATCAACTTGGGTCTTGCAATATAAATAGCAAAGGATCAGAAACGGATCTGTTTGCAGATAAACGGTCCGGGTACACACTTTGCTTTGGCATGGAAGGTTAGGAAACTTTTGCAACTAGCTAGATTACCATTAACATTACTATCACCATTACCATTAGTATTATCATTATCATTGTCATTACCATTACCTTTATTATTACCATTTTCATTATTATGATTACCGACATTATCATTATCATTATCAATTATCATTATCATTATCATTATCATTATCATTCTGACTATCATTACCATGCACCATTATTTTTACCATTACCATTATTTGTACCATCACCATGACCATCTTTATTATCATGAGCATTATAAATACAATTACCATTAGTGTTACCATTACAATTATAATTACTTTAATCATTATCATTGTTATTACCATTACCATTCTCATTAACATTACCAATACCATCACTATTATCATGACCATTCCATTACCTTATTATTATTATTATTATTATTATTATTATTACCATTATTATTAGCATTACCATTATCTTTACATTTACGATTAAAAGTATCATTACGACTAGCAATACCGCTATCACTATATAAGTCTATTGGAACCATGTCAGTTGATGTCATATAAGTTTATTGGAACCATGTCAGTTGATGTCATATAAGTCTATTGGAACCATGTCAGTTGATGTCATATAAGTTTATTAGAACCATGTCAGTTGATGTCATACAAGTCTATTGGAACCATGTCAGTTGATGTCATATAAGTCTATTGGAACCATGTCAGTTGATGTCATACAAGTCTATTGGAACCATGTCAGTTGATGTCATACAAGTCTATTGGAACCATGTCAGTTGATGTCATATAAGTCTATTGTAACCATGTCAGTTGATGTCATATAAGTTTATTGGAACCATGTCAGTTGATGTCATATAAGTCTATTGGAACCATGTCAGTTGATGTCATATAAGTTTATTGGAACCATGTCAGTTGATGTCATATAAGTCTATTGGAACCATGTCAGTTGATGTCATACAAGTCTATTGAACCATGTCAGTTGATGTCATATAAGTCTATTGGAACCATGTCAGTTGAACCATGTCAGTTGATGTCATATAAGTCTATTGGAACCATGTCAGTTGATGTCATACAAGTCTATTGGAACCATGTCAGTTGATGTCATATAAGTCTATTGGAACCATGTCAGTTGATGTCATACAAGTCTATTGGAACCATGTCAGTTGATGTCATACAAGTCTATTGAACCATGTCAGTTGATGTCATACAAGTCTATTGGAACCATGTCAGTTGATGATGTCATATAAGTCTATTGGAACCATGTCAGTTGATGTCATATAAGTCTATTGGAACCATGTCAGTTGATGTCATATAAGTCTATTGGAACCATGTCAGTTGATGTCATACAAGTCTATTGGAACCATGTCAGTTGATGTCATACAAGTCTATTGGAACCATGTCAGTTGATGTCATATAAGTCTATTGGAACCATGTCAGTTGATGTCATATAAGTCTATTGGAACCATGTCAGTTGATGTCATATAAGTCTATTGGAACCATGTCAGTTGATGTCATATAAGTCTATTGGAACCATGTCAGTTGATGTCATATAAGTCTATTGGAACCATGTCAGTTGATGTCATATAAGTCTATTGGAACCATGTCAGTTGATGTCATATAAGTCTATTGGAACCATGTCAGTTGATGTCATATAAGTCTATTGGAACCATGTCAGTTGATGTCATATAAGTCTATTGTAACCATGTCAGTTGATGTCATATAAGTCTATTGGAACCATGTCAGTTGATGTCATATAAGTCTATTGGAACCCATGTCAGTTGATGTCATATAAGTCTATTGGAACCATGTCAGTTGATGTCATACAAGTCTATTGGAACCATGTCAGTTGATGTCATATAAGTCTATTGGAACCATGTCAGTTGATGTCATATAAGTCTATTGGAACCATGTCAGTTGATGTCATATAAGTCTATTGGAACCATGTCAGTGATGATATAAGTCTATTGGAACCATGTCAGTTGATGTCATATTCTATTGGAACCATGTCAGTTGATGTCATATAAGTCTATTGGAACCATGTCAGTTGATGTCATATAAGTCTATTGGAACCATGTCAGTTGATGGCATATAAGTCTATTGTAACCATGTCAGTTTATGTCATATAAGTCTATTGTAACCATGTCAGTTGATGTCATATAAGTCTATTGGAACCATGTCAGTTGATGTCATATAAGTAAGTCTATTGGAACCATGTCAGTTGATGTCATACAAGTCTATTGGAACCATGTCTGATTACAAGTCTATTGGAACCATGTCAGTTGATGTCATATAAGTCTATTGGAACCATGTCAGTTGATGTCATATAAGTCTATTGGAACCATGTCAGTTGATGTCATATAAGTCTATTGGAACCATGTCCGTTGATGTCATATAAGTCTATTGGAACCATGTCAGTTGATGTCATATAAGTCTATTGGAACCATGTCAGTTGATGTCATATAAGTCTATTGGAACCATGTCAGTTGATGTCATATAAGTCTATTGAACCATGTCAGTTGATGTCATATAAGTCTATTGGAACCATGTCAGTTGATGTCATATAAGTCTATTGGAACCATGTCAGTTGATGTCATATAAGTCTATTGGAACCATGTCAGTTGATGTCATATAAGTCTATTGGAACCATGTCAGTTGATGTCATATAAGTCTATTGGAACCATGTCAGTTGATGTCATATAAGTCTATTGGAACCATGTCAGTTGATGTCATATAAGTCTATTGGAACCATGTCAGTTGATGTCATATAAGTCTATTGGAACCATGTCAGTTGATGTCATATAAGTCTATTGTGTCAGTTGATGTCATATAAGTCTATTGGAACCATGTCAGTTGATGTCATACAAGTGGAACCATGTCAGTTGATATCATACAAGTCTATTGGAACCATGTCAGTTGATGTCATATAAGTCTATTGGAACCATGTCAGTTGATGTCATATAAGTCTATTGGAACCATGTCAGTTGATGTCATAAGTAAACCATGTCTATTGGAACCATGTCAGTTGATGTCATATAAGTCTATTGGAACCATGTCAGTTGATGTCATATAAAGTCTATTGAACCATTGGATGTCATATAAGTCCCATGTCAGTTGATGTCATATATAGTCTATATAAGTCTATTGGAACCATGTCAGTTGATGTCATATAAGTCTATTGGAACCATGTCAGTTGATGTCATACAAGTCTATTGGAACCATGTCAGTTGATGTCATATAAGTCTACAATGTTCCAAAAAAGTCAGTAGGTAATGATGTCATATAAGTTATTGGAACCATTCAGTTGATGTTCATAACGTCAATCAATGCTTACATCTTATATATAAGTCATTGGAACAAGTCAGTTGATGTGGCAGTTAGCTTTTTCATCTTTATTTTTATGTTTTGTAACCATGCATCCATCAGTAAGGTAGTATCAGGGTTGATGTCATATAAAGTCTATTGATTTTTTTCTAAATTTTGTCCGCACCGCCCCAGTGAATAGAATTCCAACATATTTTTTAAACCTGCACAAAGTGTTGATGTGATCTCCGCTGAATAGGACTTCCCGCTTTTCGCCCTCCGCCTGTTTCTGGTGGGACTAGGCGTCCATCCACCTACGTAGACCAGGGTGAGACGGGGGAGGGGGTGTGGGGGTGGGGGGTGTGGGTGGGGGGGGTCGGGGGGAAGACATTTACTCCTCGAAAAAAACCCTGGAGAAAACGTCTCAACTTATTAGGCGCGAACGCACGACCTTTTGGTTGAGAGACCGATGTATTGTCAATATACCACCACCCCCCTCCTCCTGCCACCCTTCCTCACTAATGTAGATCAATGAGAAAACAAGATAGAGGGTATGAACTGTTTGTTGGTTGCAGGTCATGCTTCGAAATTTGTCTCGTTACATATTTTCTCCCTTGCCCTTTTCTTTTTAATATTTGTCTATTTGTCGATTTAGTTTTATGATATTTATTAGATCTGCTCGTAGTTATCTACTCCTTTCATTGATTAGTAGAATACGCTTATATATATATATATATATATATATATATATATATATATATATATATATATATATATATATATATATATATATATATATATATATATATATATATATATAAAAATATATATATATATATATATATATATATATGTATATATATATATATATATATATATATATATATATATATATATATATATATATATATATATATAATATACTGTGCATTTAGATATCTTTGTTCATTCTTCAAATGCTGTAATAGATATGTGCCTACATTACCAGCAAACACACTGTAAAGACGAAATTAAATTATCATGATAATTTAAACCAGAAATATCAACGTTTCTTATGAATGAATAATATGTGTAATTTCTTCTATATATATGCTGCGTTAATAATTATAATTTGCTTTAAAAATGTTAGGTTCAAGGAACACCTTATACATTTAGGAACAAAGAGAAATAAGTTAAATAAGTAACCTTATCTATTTGTTTCGGTATTTGACATTGTGGAAATGAGACATTTCTGTTTAGTGGTTTTACTCTTTTTCCAAGCAACATTTATGATAATTTTGATTGAATTAATTAATTCTCTACCGATGAGTCTATTTGTTTCATGCGATAAAGAGTGTATTTCTGAACCTTTTTGTATAATAATGTATATAACATGTTGAGTAGAGCAAAGCTTATAAAACATCATAAATCTTAAACAATTTCATCATTGAAGCATACATATCGCAAAATCAATGTTAATTAAATCTGATTGTTTCTAATATGATAAATCCAAGTGAAGTTGGATTAAAACTTGTTGGTGTTTACATGAGGTTGATTTTAATAGTTTTGGTTCCAAGACAATTGGTTTCAACAGGGTTGCTTACAATATAGTTAGTTGCTTTCAACATAATTGTTTCCAACACAGTTGGTTCCAATTTCATCGTTTCAAATAACGATTTATTCAAACTGGATTGAATTCAACATAGGCTATTTCAACATGAGATATTGCTCCAACAGGGAGTGGATGCAATCTGGTTATTTTCACCCTGGTTGGTTCCAGCAGGATTGGATTCAACATCGTTAGCTTTGTATTATGTCTTTAGCATGTTTGCTGTTAATGTCGCTGGTTTCATTAAACAGAAGACTTGTCATTTCCTGTATCACATTCCAAGTATAGAGGACATCTGGTGATTGGGTTGTGTTTGAAACAAGGGCAAATCTCAAAAAATAAATCTCCTTCACCTCGGCTGGAACTATATGGATTCTTCGATCTCTTTCAACCATCCTCCGTAATTTCTCAGTCAACAGATTGTGTCCCTGCAAGAGATGAGTCATTTTCTTTAAAGATTATAGTAGTATGAACAGTTCAAATATTAACGCTATAAGCTGCCTCTTGCCTCTTTGACAAAATTGGAAAACAATTTGTTTTTAACAACCCTGAATTAATCATAGATCAGTCGCTTAAAAGGATTCAAACAATGATACAACCCAAGAGCTCTATAAAACCTTGAATCAAATTGAAATATCTGGTCCTCAACCTATGTCAGTTGGATGTTGGGCTATGGGATCTTTTACAGGCAGTAACATTGACATGGTTGCTTTTTGGAAGATTAGTCCACGGTACGTTCAATATTTTTTAACTTACTTTATTCGTCCATGCTTCCTTTAAAAAAAATGATTTGAATTACCCACATCCACACCTAAGTTGATCTCAGGGTTGTTGGTAAGATTTTCGATCAATTTTCCCGTATTGCCTTGTAAACAGCCAAATGATTTTTTAACGTGCACAGAGTGTCGTGATCTGGACAACAGGCATCCTTTATGTCTTCCGTCTCCGATGGAACTAGGTGTCGATCCATCTACCTGAACCCGGCGGCTTCAACCCCTGGCAGGGCTTGAGCAGATGTATATATGTATGTATGTATGTGTCACATATAAGGTTAAGGGCGGGTGGGGGGGGGGGGGGGTAGTGACCTTCTAAGACAGAAAAAGTGAAAAAACTTGTTACCGAAAAATACGGATTTACGCGTATAGAGCATTACATCGACGATATGACATGGTGAGTAGAGCACACAACCTTTTGGTTGAGAGGTCGACACCTTGCCTCTGGACCAGCGAGTCCCCATTGTCCATGGTAGGACGATTATTTTCTTTACGATTTCTTAAAGACGACAGACGACAAGAAGGTCTGAATGCCGTTACCTCTGGTCAAGTTAATGAATTCCTATATCGAGGCCTTGTAGCTGAACCCTTGTGTTGTGAGCTTGCAGTCACGACGGCGCTGCTCGAGCCCCACGGCTGGCATACGTGGGGTTTTTTCCCCCACAACGTTGTACGTCTAGGAAATGTACTTTACTCTACTTTCCACACTTGACTCAGGTGTGAATAAGTTCCCAGGTAAAGGAAGACAAAATATCTTGTTAAAGTGTTAGAACGAAATGTCTACCAGGCTGATGTACTGTATGCTTTGCAGAGAATTGAGAAGCACTTTGAATTAAATGAACTGTAGGGGAATAAATGATGTACATTCGGTGATCCTGCATGTCTATGGGGATACGGACAATAAATTCATCTTTTATCTTTAAGTCACTGGTAAAATGAAAAGTCATTGCAAAAAAACGCATACTGTTGTAACTGTTCATGAAACGTTGCAATTCATACACACCTTCAAACGAAAACAAACTACACCCAAAGTGACTCGTCCATAAAGTTCAAACCGGCTGTCTTGTTTTACTAACTGTTCGAACTGCTTGGCAAACGTCACATCCTGTGCAATAAAAGGAAATAAATGTTAGTAACATTTTTTTCTGAATGTGGGGGTAAAATGAGGCCAAGGATTAGGGGGATACATGAGCCGATCGCAAAATATCAAAATAAAATGTATCTAAAACGTCACTGGTGTGTCGTCGATGGAGAAAAACATAGGGGATCTCATTGGTACCTATGTATACGGGATCTTATTGGTACCCAATGTATACGGGATCCTATTGGTACCCTATGTATAGGGGATCTCATTGGTACCTATGTATACGGGATCCTATTGGTACCCTATGTATAGGGGATCTCATTGGTACCTATGTATACGGGATCCTATTGGTACCCAATCTATACGGGATCATATTGGTACCCTATGTATAGGGGATCTCATTGGTACCCTATGTATAGGGGATCTCATTGGTACCCTATGTATACGGGATCCTATTGGTACCCAATGTATACGGGATCCTATTGGTACCCTATGTATACGGGATCATATTGGTACCCTATGTATACGGGATCCTATTGGTACGCAATGTATACGGGATCCTATTGGTACGCAATGTATACGGGATCCTATTGGTACGCAATGTATACGGGATCATATTGGTACGCAATGTATACGGGATCCTATTGGTACCCTATGTATAGGGAATCTCATTGGTACCCTATGTATAGGGGATCTCATTGGTACCCTATGTATAGGGGATCTCAGTGGTACCCTATGTATACGGTATCCTATTGGTACCCAATGTATACGGGATCCTATTGGTACCCTATGTATAGGGAATCTCATTGGCAGTCTATATATATGGGATCTCATTGGTACTCTATGTATATGGGATCTCTTTGATACCCTATGTATTGGAGATCTCATTGGTACCCTATGTATACGGTATATCATTGGTACCCTATGTATACGGATCATATTGGTACCCAATGTATACGGGATCATATTGGTACTTTATGTATATGGGAGCTCTTTGATACCCTATGTATACGGGATATCATGGGTACCCTATGTATACGGGATATCATTGGTATCTTATGTATAGGTGATCTCATTGGTACCCTATGTATAGGGGATATCATTGGTACCCTATGTATAGGCGATGTCATTGGTACCCTATGTATAGGGGATGTCATTGGTACCCTATGTATAGGGGATGTCATTGGTACCCTATGTATAGGGGATGTCATTGGTACCCTATGTATAGGCGATGTCATTGGTACCCTATGTATAGGGTATGTCATTGGTACCCTATGTACAGGGGATGTCATTGGTACCCTATGTATAGGGGATGTCATTGGTACCCTATGTATAGGCGATGTCATTGGTACCCTATGTATAGGGGATGTCATTGGTACCCTATGTATACGGGATGTCATTGGTACCCTATGTATACGGGATATCATTGGTACCCTATGTATACGGGATATCATTGGTACCCTATGTATACGGGGATATCATTGGTACCCTATGTATAGGGGATGTCATTGGTACCCTATGTATAGGCGATGTCATTGGTACCCTATGTATACGGGATGTCATTGGTACCCTATGTATAGGGGATGTCATTGGTATCCTATGTATAGGGGATGTCATTGGTACCCTATGTATAGGGGATGTCATTGGTACCCTATGTATAGGGGATCTCATTGGTACCCTATGTATAGGCGATGTCATTGGTACCCTATGTATAGGGGATGTCATTGGTACCCTATGTATGTGGGATCTTATTAGTACCCTGTGTATATATTATATATCATTGGTACCCTATATATATATGGGATCTCATTGGTACCCTATGTATAGGGGGTCGCATTGGTACCCTATATATAGGGGATCTCATTGGTACCCTATATATTAATGAATATTTTCGATCAACAAAGAAATGGAGTAGTTCGATAATCTTGAAAAAGCGGATATTTATATTTTAGAGGGGTACAGTGATGGGCTACTTTTCTTGATCAAACCAAGATAATTTTTGCCATCGTTTTTGCTTTTCTTGACCCGTTTTCGTTACCTAATAATCATCAAATAAATACTTATTACACCTTGAGTACAGATTTAAGACTTACATTTCGATAGATTCCCTTCGATCTAAATAAATCTAGATCTAAATCTCAAACCTACACGACATTCGAGAACTAGAGAGAACTAGATAGACACATATATAGTAAGTTGTTATACATATTCTATGTTAAACTCATTTAACAGAAATGTTTTCATTAAGATAAGAATGATAAGATAAGATAAAATAATCTTAACTTATCTATAAGCACAATTACCCACGCCGACAACGATACCCTTCAGGTGAGTATTCGGTGTGAACTATCTTTAATCTCAGTCGTATGTTTCTATCTCAAACTCCAAGGCTTAAGAATTCACCTGTCGTATAGTCTCCTGCAGTCCTTTGATTCCAAACATTCGAAGCACAAACCAATGCTTGAGAGCCCGAAATCCCCGGCATAGCGGAATCTGCCAGTGCTGTTTGGGACAAAGGGCACAATATGCTTAAAGAAGTTAATCCATTAACACATAGACACACGCAAACACATCCTTACACACACTCACAAACAAATACACATACACATTCACACACTCTCTCTCTCCAACCCTTTCCTCCTCCTCCTCCTCCTCTCTCCTCTCTCCTCTCTCTCTCTCTCTCTCTCTCTCTCTCTCTCTCTCTCTCTCTCTCTCTCTGTTCCTCCTTCTCTCTTTCCTTCTTTCTTTCTCTCTCCCTCCCCCTCTCTCAAAAGCCCTCCCCTCTCGCTCTCTCTCTCTCTCTATCTCTCTCTCTTTCTCCCTCCCTCTCTTTCCCCCTCTCTCTCTCTCTCTCTCTCTCTCTCTCTCTCTCTCTCTCTCTCTCTCTCTCTCTCTCTCTTTCTCTCTCCTCTTTCTCCCTCTCTTGCGTGTGACATAGAGATATATACCAATGTCGGATGAGCAAACAGCACAACTTTATTGTAAGATGCCAATCATATTATTATACCGTAAAACATAACGCTGCCAGACAGTGTTGGGCGGGGGCACTAACGGCACAGCTTTAAACTGTATTTCAAATGCCAATAATATAGTAAAGTAAATGTAGATACTTAAGGCAAGGGAAGATAGTCATACACTATTCCTATCCAGAGATTCGTTGGTCCAGAAGCAAGATGTCGGCCTCTGAACAAAAACGTCGTGGCTTCAAGCCCCGTCGACGGTTGAAAAATGTTCTCCGGTTTTTTGTTTTTTTTTCAAGTAAAAATCTACGCCCTTTGTCCAGGTAGGTGGCTCAACACCTAGAGACTCTAGTCCCATCGGAGACGGACGATAAAACGGAGATCCCGTGTGCAGCAGATGTCCGGGGATACGGAGAATAAATCCATAGTTATCTTTATCCTAGTGTGCTATCAACCTACAAAACTCTGTGCACGCTAAAGATCCCAAGTTTGTTTACAAGGCGGTCTGGGCAAAATTTAAAATCCTACCTAAAAACCCCGAACTTATTGTGGGTAAAATTAAAATAATTTTTAAAAAAATCAAACTTTGCCGATCAGCGTCGGTAATCATTGGTCGCGACTTCTCTATGTGGTTGTTTTTTTGGTGTGATTTGATTTGATTTACCCACATCCACAACTACGGTGATCTAGGGTTATTTGACAGGAATTTTAATATTGCCCAGACTGCCTCGCATGTAAACAGCCAAGGGATGTTATAGTCTACTCACGGAACATGCTTTGTATCGTCCGCCTCCGATGAGGTGAAGTGCCGATCCACCTACCTGATCCAGGAGAGTGAGGAGGGGGGGGTTATTTTTTTACTCGATAATACTGGAGATAATGTTTCAACCAACGAGGCTTGAACCCACGACATCTTGTTTGAGAGGCCGACACCTTGCATCTGGACTACAGAGTACCCCATTGTCTTTGAGAAGGCCTCTCCAGCATCTCCACAAGTAGCTATCTGTGTCCTCATCCACCGTGCCAGTTGATTTAACGTTACAGTTTCTATAATAATAAATAGAATGAATGTGTCTTTCCCTTTGAAGAGATGTAGGCGGGGTGTCCACTTGAAGCTTTTGTCACTCTCAGATCTAACTCGTAGGCAAAATAACCGTTAGGCGGAGTGTCAAACTTGAGGTTTTTGTCAGTCTGAGATCTAAATCGTAGGCAAAATAACCGTTAGGCGGAGTGTCAAACTTGAGGTTTTTGTCAGTCTCAGATCTAACTCGTAGGCAAAATAACCGTTAGGCGGAGTGTCAAACTTGAGCTTTTTGTCACTCCCAGATCTAACTCGTAGGCAAAATAGCCGTTAGACCCACAAACTGAGCTTCTTGTCACTCCCAGATCTAACTCGTAGTAGGCAAAATAACCGTTAGGCGGAGTGTCAAACTTGAGCTTTTTGTCAGTCTCAGATCTAACTCGTAGGCAAAATAACCGTTACCCAGTGTCAAACTTGAGCTTTTGTCACTCCCAGATCTAACTCGTAGACATAATAGCCGTTAGGCGGAATGTCAAACTTGAGCTTTTGTCACTCTCAGATCTAACTCGTAAGCACAATAGTCGTTAGGCGGAATGTCAAACTTAAGCTTTTTGTCACTCCCAGATCTAACTCGTAGACATAATAGCCGTTAGGCGGAATGTCAAACTTGAGCTTTTTGTCACTCTCAGATCTAACTCGTAGACATAATAGCCGTTAGGCGGAATGTCAAACTTGAGCTTTTGTCACTCTCAGATCTAACTCGTAAGCACAATAGCCGTTAGGCGGAATGTCAAACTTGAGCTTTTGTCACTCTCAGATCTAACTCGTAGACATAATAGCCGTTAGGCGGAATGTCAAACTTGAGCTTTTGTCACTCTCAGATCTAACTCGTAAGCACAATAGCCGTTAGGCGGAGTGTCAAACTTGAAAGAGATTTGTCACTCTCAGATCTAACTCGTAAGCACAATAGCCGTTAGGGCGGAGTGTCAAAACTTGAGCTTTTTGTCACTCTCAGATCTAACTCGTAAGCACAATAGCCGTTAGGCGGAATGTCAAACTTGAGCTTTTTGTCACTCTCAGATCTAACTCGTAAGCACAATAGCCGTTAGGCGGAGATGTCAAACTTGAGCTTTTTGTCACTCTCAGATCTAACTCGTAAGCACAATAGCCGTTAGGCGGAATGTCAAACTTGAGCTTTTTGTCACTCTCAGATCTAACTCGTAAGCACAATAGCCGTTAGGCAGGGTTTTTCCAACACTCTCCATCTAACGAGGTGTTCCAACCCACAGTGATTTTGCACTCCCGATTAATCCGGGGAGCGAAAAAAAAGTGGATTCGTCGTAACACTTCAATGGAGTTATTCCCAGAAAAGTACTCGATTAGCATCAATGGAAAGACTGGTGTCAAAAAAAAGTGGACTCGTCATGTACAGCACTTCAATGGAAAGACTTATTCATTCAAAAAAGTGGACTCGCCATCCACAGCACTTCAATGGAAAGACTTATTCATTCAAAAATATAGACTCGCCTAACACAGCAAATACAAACACAGCACGAAAACTTGAGACTTGGTGTCACTCTCAGATCAAGTGGACTCGCAACGCAAAGCATGTACACAAAGACACAGACACAAACCACAGACACAAACTTCAATGGAAACAGTCACTTATCCATACAAAAATATAGTAAATCTATTGCTAAATCATCATGCTCTAGGTATCGGATTCAAACTCACATCGCTGACCAGGCTGCTACTCTGACCCTGTGAAGAGTTTGATTTGATTTGATTTGATTTGATTTGATTTGATTTGATTTGATTTACACACCTAAAGCATGTTCAAAGATCAATTTGACACAAACACACAGACACAAACGTACAGACTCACTGCACACGGAACACAATCACACAATAGATGTCATCTCACCTGTAGTCTGGCATAGAGTTGTGTGTCCCAACTCATCATAGGCTCTAGGGGTGATGGGTGGAAATTCACCAATGAAAGCAAAAATTTTCAACTCAATCTAACTGTAAGGGTTTGAACCCCGTGAAGGCATGAAAGGCCGATGCCTTGCCTGTGGACTTGATCTCTGACTTGAGAGAGTTTGATTTGATTTGATTTGATTTACCCACATCTATCTAAGGATTTTTTTTGATTTTTAATTTCTAGATCTCTGACAGACAGACAGACAGTAGAGACATTAACAGAGACAAAGACAAGAGACAGAGACAGAGAGACAGAGAGACAGTGAGACAGAGAGACTGGAGAGATGAGTGAATTCAAATTATAAGCTTGAATGTAACAGCCTGCGATAGTTTTAACTTTACCGTGTTTAAAGTATTAATCTAAAGGAAATGACATAAAATATTGTTAAAGCCCCATTCGAACATAGACGAGACATCAAAGAATAGATGGTAAAACAATTTAAGGCATGTGTAGATCAAAATTGAGTGTGTGTCACTTCATAACTGTTAAATAGGGACTCGGTAGTGCAGAGACAATGTGTCTGCCTCTCAATCAAAAGGCAGCCGGTTCGAGCCCCGCCAACGGTTGAAAAATGTTTTCGAGGATTTCCAATAAAAGTTCCTCAAACAGGCGGATCGACACCTGTCTAACTGGCGAGAGAGACAGGTCACAACCTTCTGTGCACGTTAAAGATCCCTTTGTTGTTTACAGGGCAATCCGGGCAAAAGTTAAAAATCCTCTTGAACCCTCGAGATCACCTTAGCCGTGGATGAGGTAAGTCAAATCATATAAAATCAAAATCAGATCTAACTCGCCCACAGTTTGCCTCGAGCTGTGATAAGGGATGTGAAGACAGAAACTTTTAGCTGAGCTACAGCTTGTCACAGCAGACAGACTCCCAGATCTAGTCGTGGACAATGCAACAGAGAGTAGATCTAACTCGTGAGACAAAAGTAGTAGACTGAGACACTTGAGCTTTTTGTCACTTGCAGACGGAATGTCGAGTTCAATTGACAGGCTTTGAGAGATAAAACACTGGACAAATGCAGCTCGAGATCAAACTGTGGGTGAAGCCTGCTTCTGATTTTTGTCAACAGTCGTCCCTCAAGTTTAAAGTAAAGCAATGCTTCAAAATGACATAAAATAGCTTGTTAAAGCTCAACATTCTCAGCTTCAGCTCAGCTAGCCGCCCAGACAAATACAAAGAATAGATAGAAAAACAATTTACTCAGGGCATGTGTAGATCAAAATAAGCAGTGCCCTCACCACATAAGCTCAGCTCGCTCAGCTCAAGGACTCAGCTCAGCAGTCACAAAAAAAATGTGTCTGCTCAGCTCAATCAATCACGTTCCTAAATGGTTCTAACGGTTGAAAAATGTTTTCGAGCTGCTTCAAGCAAAGCAATCATTCCCTCTGGTCCAAACAGGCGGAACTCGACAAACCTGTCCCAGAATAATGGATTGCCCTCCACATCACTAGCTCAGAACTTCAACCACAAAAGGCTTCAGTGTGCTCATCATTTCTGTAAGTTTTTCTGTTTTTCGTGTCATTTCTCATTGTTATATTGGTCCAATGGGCAATCGGGCAAATAACCTACCAAATCCTACCCCCACCCCACAGATCACCCCTTTCCTGTTTTTCATCCACGTAAAAGAACATATATTTATCATTGCATTATTCAAATCACACCCAAATCAAAAGTCAAAAACAAATGCACATAGAATAATCAACCAGTCTGGCAATAGTTTTTGAACCATCATTCTGTGCAGTTATGAGGGAAACATGAAGGCATCGAAGCAAGTGGTGGTCTCTCACCCAAAAGTTTGATTTGATTCAAGCTGAGGAAAGGTTTAAACATTTTCTCACATCTTTCTTTCGAGTGAATCCTCTCTCCCCCCCCTATCCAGGGATTTTTAATTTGCCCGGATTGCTCCTGTAAATCCAAGAGATCTTCAACGTGCAAAAAGCGTTGTGATCAGCACACACCTCCTTTTTTATTGTCCGTCCACAGCTTGTTTTGGAATGATCCACCTAGTTCCAGTTTGAAGGGGGGAAGGGAGATAAAATCTGACACGAAAAACAAACCTTTTCAACCTGCCCGGACTTGAACCCATAACTTGGGTTGAGAGGTGGGTGACGCTGTATGGACTGAGTCCTCCCTCTTTCATAATAATAAATAAAAGCCTTTGATATTCTGTTGTAATTCCAAATGTACTCAGCCATTTAAAAAAAATTTAGAGACGTACAATGCTGAAAACGGTTCAACGAAGAAAAAGTTTCAGCAGTTGATCAAAAGGGAATAATGATAGCTCATTTACAAGACAGGGACAGAAAGTCAACTCAGAGAAACAGAGTAGACATCAAGCAGTGATCATAATTTTGAGCTAAGGATCATGTTTCAAAACTCAGCTCAGCTCAAGCTCAGCTGTAATGCTCAAACTCAGTCCTCAGTCATATATATATCAGTTGTTTCTATTTGCAGCTCAAAGCTCAGCTCAAGCTCAACTAAGCTCAGCTCAGCTCAGCTCAGGTCTGCAACGAGTGTTATTGCAAACTGTCCAACTCTGCTCCCAAATTAAGGCAATGAAATTACCTGTCTTGGCTTAAATCTTAGCAATCGGTGACCACATTTGCCACCGGTAACCTCTGCTGGGGAGATTTGAGGGCCCAAAACTGCTTTAGATGAAGAGGCATCGATTTCCTCATTCCAGCCTTATCGTTGTAATTAATAAATGATAATAGATCTACAAAACGATGTAAATACATGTAGTATTAAAGTTCCTGTGTCAGAATCAATCGGATTCAACACCTGCCTATCAAAAAGACAGATCTTTGTAATGGATGGATGGATGGAAATGGATTCAGTGTGCTCATCATTTGTCCTATGTAAGTTTTTATGTTTTTGTGTCATTTCTCATTGGAATATATTGGTCCAATGATTATAGAGTGTCAGAAAAAGGTATGTAGACCTAGATACAAGGTAGTGGTAGCTTGCATGAGGAATGTAGAGTTCAGTTTTAAATGTGTTTTCAATGGATGTATGTAAGTAGGTAACCTACCACCCCAAGGTCCACCCCAGAGATAAAACAACATATATTTATCATTGCATTATTCGTGAAATCCAGATGTCCTTACTGTTTTACCTGTGGAAGCAGGAATATTAATCAAATGAAATAAAGTGTTGAGGGGACGGTCTAATATATTGCACCCGACTTGAATAAACCATCAAAGTAAGGGAATATAAAGCTTGCTCGACGGACGCAGCTCAGCTATTCTCACCGGATGTCAGTTCATGAGTCTCAGCTTGATAGTTCCAATATCTTTTAAGGTTGTGGTCAAAAATCTCAACTCAAAAGGTCAAATTCTAGATTCAAGCCTCAGGAAAGGTTTAAACATTTTCTCGCGGGTTTTTTTTTTCAATTGCTAAAATCATTTCTCTTCCCCCCCTGAAAATTCTGGTCCAGGAGTTTAAATTTTGCCCGGATTGTCACTGTAGAAAATTCCAAAAATAACTGATCTTCAGTTGAATCGTGCAAAAAGCGTTGTGATCAGAGAATATATTGGTCCTCCTTTTCAAAATAACCTGATCCGTCTTCGATTGTTTTGGGTGTCGATCCACCTACCTGGACCAGGGGAAGGGGGAATTGACATTAAATCTGACACGAAAAAACTCGAATATAAACGACCTTTTCAACCTGCGGACTTAACCCAAACCTTTGGGTTGATCAATATGGACGCATGAGTCCTCCTCTTTCAATAATAAAATAAAAGCCTTTGATTTTCAGAACAAAAAGCGCCTTCCAAATGTACTTTTCCAGGGGTTTAAATTTTATTGTCGTTGAAATTTAGACGACGTACAATGCTGAAAACAAAAATTAAAATAACGTTTAAGAAAAAGTTTCATCAGTTGATCGAAAGGGAATAATGATACATTTATTTACAAGTGATGGGACAGAAAGTCAACTGTGAGACCAGAACCTAGACATCACCAACATAATTTTGAAGTATAAGGATCATGAACTCAAAACGACCGTAAACTAAATCCTACAAGCTTTATTGAACAGAATGTAATGCTTTCTCAAACTGGAAGTCTCATTGTCATATAATAACGAAAAAAACACTTCATGAAAGTGATGAAAAGAAAGTTTGTTTCTATTTGAATCACACGTGTTGTGTAGTGAAACTTTATTGAGCAGCGGTGTTGTGAGGTTGTTTCTTTTCTGAGCAGTGACAACTGCAATGGGTGCAAGTGTTACTGTCCAACGGACTGCTGTACTGTATGCTCCCCGGGGAATTGAGAAGGCCTTTGAATGAAATTACCTGTTGGGGCTAAATTATGATGTACAATCGGTGACCACATTTGACTACGGTAACCTCTTGCTGGGGGAGATATGAGGGCCCAAAACTTACCGTTTAGATGAAGAGGCAATCGATTTGGGATCTCTCCAGCGCTTATCGTTGTAATTAATAAATGATAATAGATCTAC
>JAXRKP010000066.1:322500-337500 GCA_037039925.1 Doris montereyensis | reverse complement strand
TCATGGCCGTGCAATCATCGACCCTTTCAGTAACGATTTCGACCCTAAGGAAAAGGGTCGGCGGTGAAGACGAGACAAAAATAGACGCGAGGGGGGCGTGGTGGGGAGGGGTTGGGATGAGGGCAGGGGGGAGAGGATGAGTAAGGGTTCCTTTAACGCAGGCATCACGAATTCGAGCATAGCCCATCTGTCTCTAGAGGCATCAATGAATAAAACCGATCTGGATACTTAGATCCATTCCAGGGCAGCAACATCATGCCAAGACTAGATATTTTCACTTGAAACTTAGGCTTTTGTCCCCAATTTGTTTAACTGAAGATTACACTGTCCACCATATGCGGTGTTCTCGGCTTGTATGAAGAGAAAACGCAAGATGAAAGGTAAACGAAAGAATGAAATAATAAGTCAGAAGTAGGACCTACCAGCAAACCGTAAAACATTGATTTGTTGAGTTGACAAAATGAAAACACATTCAAACATCGTTATACCGCCAACTGTTGTGCCAGTGCTAATTTGGCGTTATAAAGGGAATGGCGTTATCACGAAAACGCCTTTCTTTCAGTATAGCAATGAGGAGATAATCAATATTTAACTAACTAAATAGAAGAAAAAACGATCACTGACAAGACAACGTAGACTTACTGCATGTGACATGGCTATTGTATTATCATATAGAAACAGTAGCATCGCCCTGTCTCTTGTGTCGTATGGGGGAAAATGGATTAGATTAGGTTGTGACATTACTGTGAAACCCAATTCTCACCACTCAATGGGATGCCAAGCTGATCAGGATGACCCGATCTGGGCATATGCCGATGCCATTTTTCATTCGGCTGACCTGGGTCTAACGCAGTGAACGACACACGTTGTCTCCAAACCTTCAATACTCTCATTCTCGCTAAGACGAAGCGTTGTGCCACTGGTGTCAGTGTAATTTTTGTAAGTGTGATAATACTAAGACGCACGTGGTACTGATGCTTGTGTGTTTATACTATGTGTTCGACTCCGTGATCCGCGACCAAGCCAAGCTAGATTTTATTTTTAACCGATCCCTTCCGGGAAGGAGGGTGGGGGGGTTGATGCGCGTTGGCGGTATAACGAATTGTATTTTACAATATTTATTGAGCAACGTTTCTGGAAAATCATTGGCGGAAGGTGGTATAACTAGTTCGTTCAAGGTGAAAAGCTGTTGGTAATCGGGAATGGCGGTATAACGGGGGCGGTATAACGAGGTTTTATTATTTATAACACACCACGTTGCAAAGCCTGGACAATGAATAAAGGGGACAGTAAAAGAATAACAGCTTTTTAGATAAAGTGTTACAGGAGAATAATAAGAATCTCATGGAAGGACTAAATAACAAATCGCAATGACGAAATCCTGAAAAAGATTCAACATGAAAGCCCCGACACTTCTTTGTAACATCAAGAAACAGAAGCTGAGATATTTTGGACACCTCAAACGTCATCAGATTTTTGAAAAAAAACAACATTGTAGAAACAAAAATTGAGAGCAAAAGAGGAAGAGGAAGAGGAAGACCAACAAGAAGAAAGGAACAAGACATAGAAGACTGACTCCGAAACACAACAACAGAGACAGGACGAATGGCAACAGATGGTGAGCTTTTTCTCGAAATGAGATTCAGGAAACAACTTTCAACTCTGAATAAGCTACGGATTAGGATGATGATGATGATGATGATGATGATGATGATGATGATGATGATGATGATGATGATGATGAAAACGTCACGATGTGTCGATGGAGATACCCCCTTTACATGTTATCCTTACAAAGAAAGGCACCAGTCCTTTAGCCAGATCTCCCTGGACAGCGGCTTCCAAGGTAGGACCCCGCAGGCTCCCATTGTCATCAGTTGGTAATTTCTTCAGCGTCACTACGCCTAAGAGAGCCGCCTTTTCAACTGAGGAATGCGCCTGTTGATATTATAATGTTAGAGAGATTAAAATCACACAAACACACCTTTATCTTTATGTGTAGAGACAGAATGAGGATGATTGAATTAATATGACAAGTGGTGATCTGGGCCATATTGTTATGAAATAACTTGTTTAAGCTATTAAAGGCAATTAATTCTTTTGAGAATACATCATGGACGTAGACTCCTTTGTACACATGGGAAGCGTGGTTGACAAGCAGGGGGGGGGGGTAGGGGGGGCATCAACAGAGATGTCACAGCCAAAATAGGCACTGGGCGAGGAGAGATAAATATAAAAACAAAGATACGTATTTTCACTTGAAATGTGAATGTCCTAGTCTGAGGCTGTGAAACATGGAAAATGGTCAGAATAACATAACGGAAAAATCCAAGCATTCACTGACACCTGTCTAAGTGCTTTTTTAAGTTCAGATGGCCAAAAAAAGATAAAGAATTAAGACCTTTGCATCGAGCAAGACAGGAACCAGTGGTTAGACATGTCCTGTGGAGAAAGTGTGGTTGGATTGGACACACCCTCAGGAAACCAGCATCCAGCACCACACGTCAGTCCCTGACCTGGAACCCGCAGGGGTAAAGGAAGAGAGGCCGACCTCGCAAGCCCCTGGAGGCGAGACAATGAAGACCAGAGATAAGGATGCAGGGGACCAACTGGATAGGAATTCAGCAGGCAGCTCACAACAGTGTGCGATGGCAGGGTATTGTCGATGGCACATGCTCATCCTAGAACTATGGGCCTAAGTAAGTAATTAACTGTTTGGGGAAGAAAACTCTTCAGACGCATTTTCACACTAGATACTACTGCAAATTGGAACCAGCATAAGGTTGACAAAAAAATCTCAACAACAACAACAACAACCAAACAAACGAACGAAAAAGAATTGAAAAAACCAAACCTTCAACAGCAGACACTAGTCCTGTCAAGGAAACAATGTATAATGGTTCGTTTCATGTTTCACGCAAAAGAAACCGCGATAATCTCCATGGGTATTATTGCTCGGCCTTGGAATGACAGTGTCGTAAGTCCAATTATTCCAAAAAATCAACTAAACACACCAGGGACATTGTTTGTGTTGTATCCTTTCAAACAACGTATTTTATCGTCCGCCTCCGATGGGACTTGGTGTCGATCCACTTATCTGGACCAGGAGGGTAGATTTTGCTCGAAAAAAATCGAGAAAATGTTTCAACCGTTGATTGGGCTCGCCCCCACTACCGTTTGGTTGAGAGGCCAATGCCTTGCCTCTGGACTGCCGAGTCCCCTGTAACATTGTGATAACGTTGTAAGAAAGCAAAAGTAGAAACGTGGACTTGCGTCTTCAGACGTGTAGGCCACCAGTCTATCAATGATCTGGCCTTGAGTCATGTCAGGGAATTTTCCTTTCATTTTCCGCATCATTGTCGTCCGGGCTGATAGAAGCGGCATCAGATTCGCTTCGCTGCCTGAACTCTGCAATTGGAGAAAAATAATAATAATGAGAAAGACATCATCACAAAGATTATCTCCATTCGTCTGAATAGTTTGTTCTTTAAGAGTGTCTTTGGCTATAAATACAATCATTCATTACAATGTATGCTAAAAAGGCATGAAACGATACGAAAAACACGAACAGTAGAAGCAAAGACAGTGGGCAAGACAGGAAAGGGACACCAGCACGCAGATGGGAACTAGGTGTAACAGACTGACTGGACATGACAGTGACAGAAGCTGAAAGGTTGGCTGCCACCCATGAGGACTTTGGTGTGAAGATTCAGGAAGTGACGCCCTGTAAAGATACGCCAAGAATTGATGGATCATCTTCATGCCCTGTCAGAATACGCCAAGAATGGATGAATCATCTTCAAGCCCTATCAGAATACACCAAGAATGGATGGATCATCTTCATGCCCTGTCAGAAACGCCAAGAATGGATCGATCATCGTCATGCCCTGTCAGAATACGCCAAGAATGGATCGATCATCTTCAAGCCCTATTAGAATACGCCAAGAATGGATGAATCATCTTCAAGCCCTATTAGGATACGCCAAGAATGGATGAATCATCTTCAAGCCCTATTAGAATACGCCAAGAATGGATGAATTATCTTCAAGCCCTATTAGAATACGCCAAGAATGGATGAATCATCTTCATGCCCTATTAGAATACGCCAAGAATGGATGAATCATCTTCAAGCCCTATTAGAATACGCCAAGAATGGATGAATCATCTTCAAGCCCTATTAGGATACGCCAAGAATGGATGAATCATCTTCAAGCCCTATTAGGATACGTCAAGAATGGATGAATCATCTTCAAGCCCTATTAGAATACACCAAGAATGGATGAATCATCTTCAAGCCCTATTAGGATACGCCAAGAATAGATGAATCATCTTCAAGCCCTATTAGAATACGCCAAGAATGGATGAATCATCTTCAAGCCCTATTAGAATACGCCAAGAATGGATGAATCATCTTCAAGCCCTATTAGAATACGCCAAGAATGGATGAATCATCTTCAAGCCCTATTAGGATACGCCAAGAATGGATGAATCATCTTCAAGCCCTATTAGAATACGCCAAGAATGGATGAATCATCTTCAAGCCCTATTAGAATACGCCAAGAATGGATGGATCATCTTCATGCCCTATTAGAATACGCCAAGAATGGATGGATCATCTTCATGCCCTATTAGATACGCCAAGAATGGATGGATCATCTTCATGCCCTATTAGAATACGCCAAGAATGGATGAATCATCTTCATGCCCTATTAGAATACGCCAAGAATGGATTGATCATCTTCATGCCCTATTAGAATACGCCAAGAATGGATTGATCATCTTCATGCCCTATTAGAATACGCCAAGAATGGATTGATCATCTTCATGCCCTATTAGAATACGCCAAGAATGGATTGATCATCTTCATGCCCTATTAGAATACGCCAAGAATGGATTGATCATCTTCATGCGCCAAGAATGGATTGATCATCTTCATGCCCTATTAGAATACGCCAAGAATGGATGGATCATCTTCATGCCCTATTAGAATACGCCAAGAATGGATGGATCATCTTCATGCCCTATTAGAATACGCCAAGAATGGATTGATCATCTTCATGCCCTATTAGAATACGCCAAGAATGGATTGATCATCTTCATGCCCTATTAGAATACGCCAAGAATGGATTGATCATCTTCATGCCCTATTAGAATACGCCAAGAATGGATTGATCATCTTCATGCCCTATTAGAATACGCCAAGAATGGATTGATCATCTTCATGCCCTATTAGAATACGCCAAGAATGGATTGATCATCTTCATGCCCTATTAGAATACGCCAAGAATGGATTGATCATCTTCATGCCCTATCACCCCCTCGTGGGGCATAGGCCATCCAGTGTTCCCTGCCCTGTGCCATCTTTTCAATCTCTTTTCAATACATCCGACGATCTTTCAACTCTCTCTCCAGTTCTCTTCGCCACGCATTTCTTGGTCTTCCCTTTTTCTGAACTTTAGAACTTGGCGCATAATGTTTACTGGTAGCCTCCTCAAATTGTGTTCAATCCACCGTTAACGCCTTTCCTTTAATTCGTCTTTTATTGACGTCTGATTTGGGTTGGGTTTGTTTTTTTACTACAGATCTTCGTTTGTAATTGTTTCGGACCAGTGGATGTCAATGGGGTTTCGTATGCATTTGTTAATGAATGTCTGTAGGTTAGTTGGATGGATGGTTTGCTAAAAAAAAAGATCGCATCAAATAACAGACCTTCCAGACTGAAACAACCATTCGCATGATTTTAGATAAGAGTAAAATAGGAGGGGATTTGTTCCTTAAATCAAATTCTTAAAGACCAAATCGTCATAATATTAATCGAGTAGACAGAATGCCTTGTGAGAGCAGAATCGATCAAGCCCGAGTCAGTACAAATCTGCACGATGATGACTGAATGCCATGTGAGAGCAGAATCGATCAAGCCCGAGTCAGTACAAATCTGCACGATGATGTGACTGAACCACCAAAGACCTCGAAAAAAGTTATATTGGCAAAAGAGAATTAGTTTTTGATTTGATTAGATTTTACCCACATCCACAACTAAGGTGATCTCATGGGGTTTTAATTTTGCCCGGACTGCTCTGTAAACAGCTAAAGGATCTTTAGCGTGCAAAGAGTGTTGTATCTGTACATGGGACCTCCTTTCACATCGTCCGTCTACGATGGGAGTAAGCAGCGATCCACTTACCTCGACCAAATATGTAAAAACTCCAGGAAATTGTGAGTTGATTAAACTCCATGTGGTTAAAAATTATTAATCACATAAATGAATGAACACATGATATGTAAATGGCGGATTAAATAAAGGGATAAATAAATAAATAAATAAATGTCTCTTTTTTACCTGGCGACCTCACCGCTTCCTTACTTACTTTAAGTTCGTTCCTTACCAGTATGACACCGCCTCCAGTTCCATGGTCTGTGAAATGGAAGGTGGATGGCAGTTGCGCCATTTTGGCCAGCCAGTTCATCATGGCCATTTCAAGTTCTGTACTTACAGGACTACTATCCTGTGTGGATATAGAAACAACAAAATTTATGTGTTACATAAGATGATTACAAGAAGATGAAGTTTTGATTTGATTTGATTTTATCCACATCCACATCCACATCCACATCCACATCCACATCCACATCCACATCCACATCCACATCCACATCCACGGTTGAGATGATCTTGGCGGTTTCTTGGTAAGATTTTTGTTTTCAATATTTCCCAGAGATTGCCCAGTAAACAGCCAAAGTAGGAGTTTTTGACGTGGATAGAGTGCTGCGATATGCACATGGGATCTCCTCCTTTTGTGTGTGTGTGTGTGTGTGTGTGTGTGTGTGTGTGTGTGTCCGTCTCCGATGGAGCAAGGTGTCGATCTATTTACCTAGACCAGAGGAGAGTTGGGTTAAACCAGGAAGAAGAAAAAAGACTCCGAGAAAATTGTTCAACTTGTCGGTGCACGAACCCATACAACCTTTTGGTGACAGACACATACACACATACACACATACACACACACACACACACACACACACACACAGAGAGACACCCTACTACATTAAGACAACCCCGGTTTCAATGAAAAGACAAAACAAAGCAAAACAAAACAAAACTAAAAGGTTAAATTCATTCAATGTTTTTTAGTGACCGTCGAGCCGGAGCCTTAACCTCATTTTCTGAAAAGACAAACAATGAGTACAGTAAGGGGGCATGTCAAAAGTAATGAGTAATAACATTAGGAACAAAGACAAAAGGCAAATACAAAGAAATAGACAGTCACAAATCATTGGCGGCTAGATAGAATCGAACCCGCGACCCGCGTCCTCACTCATAGCCTTAAGGGCCGTAGTTAGCCTGGTTGGCGTAATACATATAGTGCGCGCTCTTTTCATGGCGAAGCGACGAGTGCTGACAGTAACATTGGATGTCTGGCAACTGACAGTTTCATGTCCGTGCTCTCATTGCTCCACTGTTATCTCTGACATTGGGTGTCTGGACAGTTTCACTCTCAGTGCTCCACTGTTATCTATGCTGTACTCGTGACGTTCCTAGTTGACACGTGACAGTGACATTGGGTGTCTGGCAACTGACAGTTTCAAGTCCGTACTCTCAGTGCTCCACTGTTATCTATGCTGTACTCGTGACGTTCCTAGTTGACACGTGACAGTGACATTGAACTGACAGTTTCAAGACATTGTTATCTATGCTGTCTGGACAGTTGACACGTGACAGTTTCAAGTTTCAAGTCCGTACTCTCAGTGCTCCACTGTTATCCATGCTGTACTCGTGACGTTCCTAGTTGACACGTGACAGTGACATTGGGTGTCTGGCAACTTTCAAGTCCGTACAGTGCTTCATCCATGTCCGTGACGTTCCTAGTTGACACGTGACAGTGACATTGGGTGTCACTTTCATGTCCGTAGTGCTCCACTGTTATCCATGCTGTACTCGTGACGTTCCTAGTTGACACGTGACAGTGACATTGGGTGTCTGGCAACTGACAGTTTCATGTCCGTGCTCTCAGTGCTCCACTGTTATCTATGCTGTACTCGTGACGTTCCTAGTTGACACGTGACAGTGACATTGGGTGTCTGGCAACTGACAGTTTCATGTCCGTCCTCCACTGTTATCTATGCTGTACTCGTGACGTTCCTAGTTGACACGTGACAGTAACATTGGATGTCTGGCAACTGACAGTTTCATGTCCGTGTCTCAGTGCTCCACTGTTATCCATGCTGTACTTCCTAGTTGACCCTAGTTGACACGTGACAGTAACATGATAACATATTTTCATCACATATATTTACACGCATTTGATATCATCCACAGTGAAAGTGTGTATATGTGTGTGTGTGTGTGTGTTTGTGTGTGTGTGTGTGTGACCTAAAATAGCATAACCAAAAATTATAAAACATATAAACCCACACCAATCCAAATCATTTCCAAAGTCCTACCAATATGTTTTGGACTGTTGTTGTTTTCTTTTGTAAATTGCTAGTACACGTGACAGTAACATTGGATGTCTGGCAACTGACAGTTCCCGTTGATATAACACTACATAAAGAAAGAAAGAAATAGTAAGTGCTCTATTCTAAGAAATCTAGATTTGGATTTGCTTGTGACTGGTGTCACGATTGTTCCATGTGGATCTGTATGAGTGTCTTGTGGTGCTTTGATCACTAGGTATATTTGGGCCGCACACATCAAGACCACAGATTCAGGCTGTGCAGGCCGATGTACCATCTATATCAGCTACTTATTCATCCTTCCGGTTAGAGACTAAACACTGCAACTAAAATTGATTTTGAAGACGTTCTCACCATTATTATTAACAATGCTACCAAATAACATTTTATGCACATCTTAATTTCATTTCATCGGTAAAATGATAACACTGCAGGAATGTTGTTGTTTTTTTTCATCATAGCACGGGCCTGACATCAACTGAACCGCGATGATAGACCAGACTAGGTATCGAATGCTAGTAGTAGTACTACTCAGGAGTTGCAAGCAAGCCTAGGAGGCTACCTGAGTTGGCAGTTATTAGTTGACACTGTGTTGTCATCAATATCGTGGTTTTAAAAATTTCAAACGCCTATAAGTCAAAGTAGTGAAAACACGCACCAGTAAGAAATAGGCTACCAAAGAAAAGGGTTTCGACCTGGGCGTTTTGACGCCAAAAGCCATGCGAAATAGGCTGTGCAGATCTACGTGTGAATCCTGGACCTTAGCACCTTGCAACTCTGAGTAGTACTACTACTAGCATTCGATACCTAGTCTAGTCTACCATCGCGGTTCAGTTGATGTCAGGCCCGTGCTATGATAAAAAAAAAAAAAACATTCCTGCAGTGTTATCATTTTACGGATGAAATGAAATTAAGATGTGCATAAAATGTTATGTGGTAGCATTGTTAATAATAATGGTGAGAAAGTGGGGAAAACGGCCTGAAAACGAGACACAAAAATTTAGTGCAATCTGTCTCACTCAGCCATAACTGATCATAAAACTAGCGTTTTGGTTAATTTTTGACAATAACAAATTTAATAAGATATATTTGTTACGTTTTTTTTTTCTGACAAGTAGGGAGCTCTTGTCTTTTTAAAAATATTTTTACTACCACACGTTATCAACAAAGTCAACGGAATTCTATAAATGTATAGATCTACTGCTAGCCTTCACTAGATCAAGATTTCGATTTAGAATATTTCTTTCTTTCTTTATCATTTCCCATTCTACCTTCCGGTGTACGAGTTCAGATGCCCGAGATAATCTTTCTCCAGGCTGTCCTGTCCTGTCATTTTCTGTTTCCTTCCGAAAAATAATAATTTCTTTGCTTTAATGCCGCTTTTATATCCTCTTCCCACTTTCTCCGACGTCTGCCTTTTGGTCTGTTACCTTGGGTTTTAGCACTGTATACTTATTTAGCTATTTTGTTGTCATTCATTCTGTTTACATGTCCAAACCATCTCAGTTGATTTATTTCTATCTTAGTTTTTATGCTATCTGCTTTGGTTTGATCTCTTATTGTTGTGCCTCTAATTTTGTCTCTATTAGTTTTCCCTTCTTCTCTTCTTAGATATTTCATTTTAGCTGCTTGTACTCTACTGTATTCTCTAATGTCTAAGGTCCAGGTTTCACTGTCATAGAGGAGGGTAGGACAATAAACTGTGTTGTATACTGCCATTTTCGTTTTTGTTGACAATTCTTGTTTACATATAAATGCCTTTCCTAGATAATTATATATTGTCATTGGCTTTTTGATTCTCTGGCTGATTTATTCTCTTAGTTTTCCTTCTGAGTTAATCATTACTCCTAGGTAATTGTAGCTTTGAACTTGTTCTAAATTCTCCCTGCCCAATTTAAGATTTTGTGTTTTAGCTTTGCTAGTTACTAACATTGTTTTTGTCTTTTTTGCATTTACTCTCATTCCTCTTTTATTTAGTTCATTATTCATCATGTTGATATTCGACTGAAGGTCCCTTTCTGATTTTCCAAACAGAACTAAATCATCAGCAAATGTAATCATTGATACATTTACTGGTTTGAGCTTCCACATACCTACATTCGTTTTTTTCCATTTTTGAGGATGCCTTTGCGACTGAATCCATAAGTGTGATAATCAAGAGAGGACTTATGTTACAACCTTGTCTTACTCCTATATCTACATCAAATTATTCATATATGTTTCCAGCTACTCTCACTGTACATGTTGATTTATTGTAAAACTTTTTAATGGATTTTATTAAATTTTACTATATATTGTGTTCTTTTAAGGAATGCCATAGTTTGTCCCCTTCTCACGGTGTCAAATGCCTTTTCTTTGTCAATGAAACACAGATGCAGGTCAATGTTTCTCTCAAGGAATTTTTCTATTATTTATCTAATTGTAAATATGTGGTCTTGTACACTTTTTCTGGTCTTAATCCACTCTATGTACTTCAATTTGATCCTCTATTCTTTGTATTAGTCTCATTTCAAGTATCCTGGCATACACTTTTCCTGGAACGCTAAGTAGTGATATCCCTCTATAGTTTGAGCATTCCACAGTTGATCAGCCAGGTCCTGCCTGCAAGGCAGCAGGAGACTCGTAGAGGACGGGACCTCGACTGTTCACCGTCCACTGCCCGGGATCTGGAATCTAAACATATAAAAGTATTCTAGATCTTGATCTAGATGTAGCTAGATCTAGAAAATACAGATCTGGACTTTGATTTAGATTTAGAATCTAGATGTAAAGTAAATTGAGGTGTAAAATCGATTTAAATCAACTGTGTTTTGGACTAAATGACGCGAAACCACATGTGCAGGATATGTGAGTTGTATTCGGCCTAAATAACGCGAAACCCAATTTCCGGGACCATGGGGATAAATATTACTCGGAAAAAAGAACTTGGGACAAATGTTCAACCGTCAGTTGGGCTTGAACCTCTGACCTTTGGGTTGAGAGGCCGACACCTCGCCGCTGAACTACTAAGTCTCCCCAAAGGTGCACTTTTCAGCTATTTTCTAATTTTATTTTTAAAAAGAAAATAAATTATCATCAGTCTGTTTTTTTGTGGTGGACTTGTTTAGCTCGTCTGCCAGTGTGTATACCTTTGCATACCTACCCAGGCAAAGGAGAGGTTTCCAGTGGCGTCAGAGAGCATGGAGCCAAGGATATCGGGGAAGGAACTGCCTGCACGTACAAAGGAGTGGGAATGCTTGCTTTGGCGATGAGCGATCTGGAAATGGATGAGCAGTCTTGTCAACTTGGAACGTTTTGAAAACATTCACCACATCAGTTGTGTTGTAGTAGTTGTTGTAGCAGCATCAGTAGAGTATAAGTATTAGTATTAGTCGTAATAGTAGAAATAGTAGTAGTAGTAGTAGTAGTAGCAGCAGCAGCAGCAGTAGTAGCAGCAGCAGCAGCAGCAGCAGCAGTAGTCGTAGTAGTAGTAGTAGCAGCAGCAGCAGTAGTAGCAGTAGCAGCAGCAGTAGTAGTAGTAGCAGTAGTAGTAGTAGTAGTAGCAGCAGTAGTAGCAGCAGCAGTAGCAGTTGTAGTGCTTGCAGCAGTAGTGTTAGTGGTGTAGCAGCAGTAGTGGCAGCAGCAGCAGCAGCAGCAGCAGCAGTAGCAGCAGCAGCAGCAGTAGCAGCAGTAGCAGCAGCAGCAGCAAGAGTAACAGCAGCAGCAGCAGCAGCAGCAGCAGCAGCAGCAGCAGCAGCCGAGCAGCAGCAGCAGCAGCAGCAGCAGCAGCAGCAGCAGCAGCAGCAGCAGTATTGCTAGCGGTAGTATAGAGCAGCAGCAGCAGCAGCAGCCAGTGGCAGCAGCAGCAGCAGCAGCAGCAGCAGCAGTAGTAGCAGCAGCAGCAGCAGCAGCAGCAGCAGCAGCAGCAGCAGCAGCAGCAGCAATAATAATAACAATAATAATAACAGCAGCAGCAGCAGCAGCAGCAGCAGCAGCAGCAGCAGCAGCAGCAGCAGCAGCAGCAGCAGCAGCAGCAGCAGCAGCAGCAGCAGCAGCAGCAGCAGCAGCAGCAGCAGTAGCAGCAGCAGCAGCAGCAGCAGCAGCAGCAGCAGCAGCAGCAGCAGCAGCAGCAGCAGCAGCAGCAGCAGCAGCAGCAGCAGCAGCAGCAGCAGTAGCAGCAGCAGCAGTAGCAGTAATAATAATAATAATAATAATAATAGTAGTAGTAGCAGCAGTAGCAGCAGCAGCAGCAGCAGCAGCAGTAGTAGTAGTAGTAGCAGCAGTAGTAGTAGTAGTAGCAGCAGCAGCAGCAGTAGCAGCAGCAGCAGCAGCAGCAGCAGCAGCAGCAGCAGTAGTAGTAGTAATAGTGATAGAGACAAAGACAGAAATGGAGAGAAAATCCTGCGTTTTCCTGTGGTGCTTACTTTCAACTCACCTTAATCATTACATCCAATCACGTTAATCTCGTTACATCCAATCACCTTAATCGTTACATCCAATCACCTTAATCGTTACATCCAATCACGTTAATCATTACATCCAATAACGTTAATCATTACATCAATCAAATCGTTAATCCAATCACGTTAATCATTACATCCAATCACGTTAATCATTACATCCAATCACGTTAATCGTTACATCCAATCACGTTAATCATTACATCCAATCACGTTAATCATTACATCCAATCACGTTAATCGTTACATCCAATCACGTTAATCATTACATCCAATCACGTTAATCATTACATCCAATCACGTTAATCGTTACATCCAATCACGTTAATCGTTACATCCAATCACGTTAATCGTTACATCCAATCACGTTAATCATTACATCCAATCACGTTAATCATAACATCCAATCACGTTAATCATTACATCCAATCACGTTAATCATTACATCCAATCACGTTAATCATTACATCCAATCACGTTAATCATTACATCCAATCACCTTAATCGTTACATCCAATCACGTTAATCATTACATCCAATCACGTTAATCATTACATCCAATCACGTTAATCATTACATCCAATCACGTTAAATCATTACATCCAAATCACGTTAATCATTACATCCAATCACGTTAATCATTAGATCCAATCACGTTAATCGTTACATCCAATCACCTTAAATCCTCACATCAAATCACCTTAATCATTACATCCAATCACATTAAATGATTACATCAAATCATGTTAAATGTTACATTAAAGCACGTTAAATGTCACATCAAATCATGTTAAATGTTACATCAAAGCACGTTAAATGTCACATCAAATCATGTTAAATGTCATTCAATCACGTTAAATGTTACATCAAATCATGTTAAATGTTACATTCAATCATGTTAAATATCACATCAAATCATGTTAAATGTTACATTCAATCACGTTAAATGTCACATCAAATCATCAAATCATGTTAAATGTTACATCAAATCATGTTAAATGTTACATCAAATCATGTTAAATGTTACATTCAATCACGTTAAATGTTACATCAAATCATGTTAAATGTTACATCAAAGCACGTTAAATGTCACATCAAATCATGTTAAATGTTACATTCAATCACGTTAAATGTCACATCAAATCATGTTAAATGTTACATTCAAATCACGTTAAGGGTCACATCAATCATGTTAAATGTTACATCAAATCACGTTAAATGTTACATCAAATCACGTTAAATGTTACATCAAATCACGTTAAATGTTACATCAATCACGTTAAATGTTACATCAAATCATGTTAAATGTCACATCAAAGCACGTTAAATGTTACATCAAATCACGTTAAATGTTACATCAAACATAGTTAAATGTTACATCAATCGTGTTTTCTGTTACATTCAAAACAAATGTCACATCAAATCATGTTAAATGTTACATCAAATCACGTTAAGGGTCACATCAAATCATGTTAAATGTTACATCAAATCACGTTAAATGATGACATCAATCAACGTCTAAACGTCCTCCCATCGATCGTTAAATTCTGACATCAAATCATGTTAAATGTCACATCAAATCATGTTAAATGTCGCCTACATCAATGTCAGCGGCAATGTAATCCACCATGTCTCATCGGAACTCCTTACATCAACATAGTAATTCAGTGTTAATACTCATCAAGTTTTAAGAGGACAACGTCCAATACAAAACGGCAAGGTAAAAAGGTAAAAAATGTTCACATTGCATAACTAACCATCCTGTTACCGTTCCACCCCATTCCTCCCCTTCCCCACCTACCCCAGGCATGATGACGCGATCAACGTCTGCCATAACGTCCTCCCATCGATCGCCATCTTCTGGAGCCGAGTCAGGAATGAGCTTTTTCAGGTAACCAGGGGATACATCAGGCAACGAGCTGCTTATCGCCTACATTCTCTATGTAAGCGGCAATGTAATCCACCATGTCTCGACCACACTGTCGGAACTCCTTTGGGTTCATCTGGTTCATCTGAGCGTTCAACGTGGGATGTTAAGAGGAGAAGAGAGAGAGAGAATAGAGAGAGAGAAGAGAGATTAGAGAGAGAGAGAGAGCTTGAAGAAGAG
>JAXRKP010000066.1:272500-320000 GCA_037039925.1 Doris montereyensis | reverse complement strand
GGCATGTGAAAGAGTGAATATTATATTAATGAAAGTAGGACCTTATACTGGTAGCACCCAACAGCCACACAAACAGACAGACTAGTAGTTGCAGGGATGTGCGTCATGTACACACCATACGCGCACAGCTTGCACCAAAGTTCTGCCGAAGGTTTTTGAAACCCTACGACAAGCCATAATAACGTGGCTGCTCGGATTCATGACTATAGTACTGGCAGTAGAACTTGGTGCCAGAGGGTTTTGTAGGAACATCGACTTACTCGATCCCAAAAGAGCTCTCAATTAACAGGAAACAAACGTATTAGAGCACCTTTTTTTTCTTCAAAACAAAAACCCACTATAAACATGAAAACAAAAACAAGAAAACATTAAAACAATGTAAAGATAAAATAAATTAAAATAAAGCGAAATACGGAGACAAAACATTCCGAATAACAACCATCCCCCTCCCCCATCCCCCATCCCAACTTTAAACGAAAAATGAAAAACAGAAAGAAAAAATAGCTGACGAAAATATTAGGTTAGATATCAATGTTTCTTAATTTTGTGATGAAATTGAATATTTCAATCAGCTTTCCCCCTCCTCCCTATTTATACGTTGACGCTCATTTTAGCTACCGATAATATTCTATTTATCTCCTGAATTTCAGTTTGGCAAACTCCACTTGCAAATGTTAATCCAAGTAATATGTCCTTCCTTTCTAGAACAATTCGTTTACCTAATTTCATAGAAAGTCTATCTTTAATGGCCTTCCATAGATTTGTTGTTTTCGAGCAGCCTACAAAGAAAGGTTCTATATAATCCATTTCTGAGCATTACGAACAATGTGGGGAGTCGCGAATTTCCATTTTGTGTAGTAAAATATTTGTTGGATAAAAAAATTGTTCAGTATTTTCTACTGCAGTGCTCTCAATCTTATTTCTTTTATCTCAACGCATCCTAAACTCCAATGTTTATCTGTGATATGAACATCAAACCTTCCGAGCCATAGATTTTCTCTGTGTGTGATCTTTCGGTTCCTTTAATCAGTTTTAGGAATCCCTTTCTTCCAAATTCTCCAACTGGTTCACCTCTAAAAAGGATTTGCGTAGGGCTTATCGTCACAGCTTCGTGTCGAAGTCTATCCTTTGGTAGCCAATTGTATATCAGCCAATAATCTAATACTCCCCGTGGATAATTACCGTATTTTTGAGTGAACTGTTCAAAATCTATTATTGCTCCGCCATTGCAAATATCTTTCATATATTTCAACCCTTTAACTATAAGATATTGCACATGCAAAACCTTTCCATTTTAAGTTACATTATTATTATTAAATAAAGGTTGGAGGAAAATATTAGCTTCTTTTTCTTTATGTCTCTTGCCGAAATTATGTTTTGTCGATGTCTTTAGTACCCGAAGCCAAAATTCATTGCGAATAAGGGACATACCTTGAAATTGTTTCAGAGAAACATTTGCTTCAAAAGCTGTTTGTCCACCAACGGGTGATAAAACTTTTTCAATCAAATTTTTAAAGCAGCCTTTCTGTGATTCAATGAATTTTCGGTCCAATCTAATAGGTATGCGTCTTGTATTTCTACAATAATTGGCATGTTAAATTTCAACAGGACTCAACATAACGCTTCTTTTTATTTGTTCAATTGCTCTTCTGTTTGTATATCACTTTTGCCATATAAACTTGAAAAATATTCGATTTATGTCTGATAAAATTTCATCGGGAATACCAATACTTCTCATCACATAGGTTAACTGACTGAGAGTGAACGTTTTAAGTATCTGAATTTTACCCATTATTGACAGATTTCTTTCTGCCCACTGCGTCAATATACACTTAATTGTGATAACTCTTTTATCCCATTTTTTTTACAATGCTTATTGCGGGTTCATTGTTTCTAAAGAATATACCTAGTATTTTTATTTCATTTAGTGTGTTTATTCCTTGCATTATGCAAGGAAATGGATTGGTAAAATTTAATGGCATAGCTAACGAGTTTTCTTTATTGAGTTTCAGTCCAGACAGTTTTGAGAATATTTCAACTTGATCTAATGCATTCTTGAGATCATCAATGCATTTGGCAAATAACGACATATAATCCGCATATTGTTGTATTTTTATTGGTTGTATTCCCTCGACAATACTTATGCCTTTTATGTTTGTATTTTGTCTAATGCTTATGGCGAGTAGTTATACAGCCACAATAAACAAGAGTGGAGATATTGAACACCCTTGCCTCACACCTCTTCCTATGTTAAATTCTTCTGAGATAAAACCTGCATTTTTAACAGAAGCTGTTCTTCCATGAAACAAAACCTTCATCCATTTCATAAAATCATCTCCAAATCCAAATGTTTTGATTGATTCCAAAAGAAAAGAAATTGACATAGTGTCAAAAGCGTTCCTAAAATCTAGAGAGACAAGTATATCTTGATTATTTGTGGTATTCTTTATTTCAAGATGTCGTCAATGTCCCGAATCCTATCAGTGATATTTCTGCCTGGTATGAAACATTTCTGGTCTGTGTGCACGATTTTGTCTACTACGGACGCTAGCCTTTTGGCGAATACTTTGGCGATTATCTTATAATCGATATTTGAAAGGGTGATCGGCCTCCAGTTATTGAGCTCTGTCCTATCTTTTCCTTTGTGTAGTAAGCTTATGATTCCCAGTTTTTGAGACCCTGATAGTGAAGCCTTTTTTGAAGCTGTATTGGAATGATTCTAGCAGAGGATCTTTGATATGCTGCCAAAATAGTTTGTAGAATTCAATAGGAAGGCCGTCGATTCCTCGTGCAGAACCATTCTTCATGTTATTTATAGCATCTAAAACTTCTTCGTCAGTAACCTCCCGGTCACATAATTCTTTTTCTGCATTTTGGAATTACCGGTATTGTAAGAGAAGACGTGAATGCTCTTGTTGCCTGAATAATGTCCTTTGTTCTTTCCTCTTTTAGAGATTTTTATAATAATTTGCTGTTGTTTCCAATATCTCTGTTTATTTATTTTCACCTCTGTTTATTTATGGTTATTGGTGGATCTCCTCCTTTCTAAGTTCAGAAATAATTTATTACACTTTTCTCCTTCTTCGATCCATTTTATTCCAGATGTTATTTGTACACCTCTGGTTTCTTCCATTTGAATGATTTCCAGTTCTTTATTCCTAATATGTAGTCTTGTCCTAAGTTTCTCACTATGTGGATCTTTAGCGACTTCATTTTTTATTTCGTTTATTTGTGATAGAAAGTAATTTTTTTCTTGTTTGATTTTGATTATTTATACCTTGTATATTGCTGACTAATTTCTACTAATTCCTTTTTTAATGTATTCCCATGCTAGATGTTCGTCCGTATATCTTCGTTCACTTATAATTTGCTCCATTGTTTTATGTATAAGATTTATGTATTGCTTGTCTTTCAATAAGTTAATATTCAGTTTATAATATGAGGGGCCGCGGAGACTTGACCAGAAACCTATTTTGCGTTCGACTGCTCTGTGATCTAAGAAACCAAGGGTTCTGATGTCTATATTTTCTATATTAGGCATCATGCTTTCATCGGCAAATAATATATGTAATCTAGACGTCTAGCAGTATAATGGGTTTCTCTTGCCCATGTGTGTTGTTTATAACTGGGATTATTCGCTCTCCATACATCAATCACTCCTAAGTCAGTCACTGTTGCCTCGAATGTCTTTACGCTTTCTTTTGGATGTTTTTGGCCTGCAATAATGTCAAATTCGTTACTAAGGACACAGTTGAAATCTCCAGCTAACTATTGTTTTTACGCCATCATTTACTCTGTCATGGTCAGTCATAGTTTCTTTCAGCTCTTTTAAAAAGACAACCCTTATCTTGCACATTGCAAGCTGCATAAACGTTGTATACTAAAATGTCCTCATCCTGAAGTTTACATTTAGATGTTATATAACTTGAATTCGTGTGCACTACTGATATATCACCAACTATATTTTTGTTAAACAAAGTTAGTAATCCACCGCTATGTTCTGTTCCTACTTGTAAATGTACAGTCCCTCCCCACTGTGCTTCTATAACACACAGTTCCTCTTCTTTTAGGTAAGTTTCTTGTAGCATTATGATTTTGTATTCTTTTTTGTCTTAAGAAGTTTAATGATAGCATTTCTTTTTTTATTTCTTAATCCACGCATTTTCCAAGTCAGAACTGTAAGTGAAGCCATGGCCAGTCCTATAGTTCCTGTTCGTGCTTTTATATACTTTTTTTATTTTCAATTATGATATCGTTGTGTGTCTTTACGTGTCTTCAAGCCGTGGCCTTTGTGCTGGATGGTCAGGTCCATCGTTAGCTTGGCTAGGTTGTGTCTCTAATTCTTAACGATCTTGCTCGTGTTATGAACGACGTAAGTGAGTTTTGTGGGAGTCTTTCTATGTCCCTCCGTCGTGGTCTCTCTTCTGTATTCGTCGTTTCGGTTGGTTTAATTCCTTTGACCTCCTTGTGTCCTTGCTTATTATTTCTATTGTTTGTCTTTTTTAACTTTTTTTATCGCCATTTTCCACGTTCTCTGATGGTGAGGTGTCAATCTGCTTTGATTCCCCGCTGGAATCAATGCATGGTGGTCTTATTTCGGCAATATCTATCCCTGTATCATTTTGTTTGTGTTGAGCAGAACAGTCTTTTTTCACGTGTCCTGCCTTTTTACGTATGAGGCACACTTCCTCGTTGGGACAGTTGCTCTGGAGATGTTCACTCTATAGACACTTCCTGTATGATTTTCTCGTATTTCTTTCTTTGTAATGCAGGCTGACTTGAAAAGGCCCCATTTCCACCCCTTCCGGCAAGGGGTCTTTGGGTAGCTCAATCCACACAAAGCTGCGGCCCGTCAACCAAGCCGTCAGATTGCCAGACGCATCCCGGACCCTCTCCATTTGCAATTCCGACCTTAATTTAGCCCCCTGCCTTGGTGACTAATCGTTCAATTTCGTAATTCGCGAACGACATGGGAATATCGCTCACGATTAGTTTAGTTGCGGGAATTTCATTCCCGACCCATCTCTTGAAAGATAAGGGTTTTGCATTGTTAAAACTATTTTGATACCCCGAATAGCTAGTCAAATCGCTAGCATTCTGGCCCTAGCATCACTTGATTTGGAATAGATGCGCCAAAGCACACCTATTCTTTGGGCCCCTAACGTGCACCCCGAACCTGCCGCTTTGTCAGCCGACACACACGCCTCAAAAGTAGCTCAGACAGGGAAAGGTCTCGAGCTTTAAAATAAAGAGGTGGCGAGGAGGAAGTTGTTGCACCCACAAAGGAATTCGACGCCATTGTATGCCAAGAGTCAAAGAGTCAAAAAATTAATGAATGGTTAAGATAAGAACTGACGAAAGAAAATCTAAGATGATATCGATATATAATTGATACCGAAGAGAAGCTCACTCTTACTAATGTACTGGAAAATTATATGAAATTATATAAAATTGTATAAAAGAGAGAGCGAAATGTTATCATTTAATAAAAGAAAAAGTTTTGGTGAAGAAAACTCACAAAGAGAGAAGGGAGACAAGTACGCAACGCAACAAATTAAACTGGACTGATGAAAAAAGAAAAAAAAAACCAAATACAGACTGAAGAGAACAGACCACGTGTCAATGACAACGTAAAGCTACACACCGCTGAGAACGAATGTGAGATCAAACTCAGTAAAGTGTTGAAAACAAAACCAAAATGGACTTGCAGATACCAATATGTCTGAATATAAAGCAATTGAAAATTAAAATTATGGAAAGAACGAAAGTACCAAATGATATAATAATGATCCTACCTTGATCTAAATGCAACACATACCTTACAGAACAGAAATCACGCCACGTAATGAAGAATAAATCCAGAAAAAACACAGGAAATATGGAGAGCGGCGACAAAAACGTGACCGTCACCAAACGGACTTGGATGTGTTATCTCGATTTTGGGCGCCAGAGGGTTTTGTAGAGCATCGACTTATTCGCTCCTAAAACAGCTCTCAATGAGCAGGAAAGAAACGCATTACAGCACTCAATGAGCAGGAAAGAAACGCATTACAGCACTCAATGAGCAGGAAAGAAACGCATTACAGCACTCAAACAGCTGGCAGAAACAGCGGAAAAGAGAGCTCCAGCTGGATGTGGTCAAGAAGAAATGAAGAGCTTGCTTCATATACGATGAAAATTACCAGTAAGTATGGACATACAAATGTGAAGTAAGTAAAGTACCTTCAAGGAACGTAATGCTCATAGAGCCGGAGCTTATCTTAGTTTCTATAGCGTGAAGCAGAAAAAGGTGACAATAATCACCTCCTGGCCGGGACGCTTGTTTGACGCATTTTTTACTCCCAAGCTAGCGCTTGTACCCATTCGCACCTGGGTAGAGTGGGGGAAATGAATGCGTGTCAGGTGTCTTTCCCAAGGAACACACCATCGGACCTGGCTTTGATAAGATTCGAACTCGGGACCTCATGATCCCCAGTCCGACAGTCTGATCGCTCGGCCACCGATGCCACACATACAAATGGCAGCGTGGCCAAAAAGCATTGACCGACTAGAATAGCCAATCAACGACTAGCGTGGTTAGTTCTTAGATGGGTATCGAAACCAGACCACGACACACAAAAACAAAACAAAAATAAAAAAGACAGAGAGGCCTAGGTGCGGCCCGGCCCCCTAAGAGTGTATGGAAGTTAAGGGTCGAAACACTTGATCGACCGGGGTACTCTTCTTCTGAAAATTCTCTGTCTTAATAGTAGTAGTAATAGTAATAGTAATAGTAATAGTAATAGTAACAGTAATAGTAATAGTAATAGTAATGATAATAGTAATAGTAATAGTAATAGTAATAATAATAGTAATAGTAATAATAATAGTAATAGTAATAGTAATAGTAATAATAATAGTAATAGTAATAGTAATAGTAATAGTAATAGTAATAGTAATAGTAATAGTAATAGTAATAGTAATAGTAATAGTAATAGTAATAGTAATAGTAATAGTAATAGTAATATAATAGTAATAGTAATAGTAATAGTAATAGTAATAGTAATAGTAATAGTAATAGTAATAGTAATAGTAATAAATAGTAATAGTAATAATAATAGTAATAGTAATAGTAATAGTAATAGTAATAGTAATAGTAATAGTAATAGTAATAGTAATAGTAATAGTAATAGTAATAGTAATAGTAATAGTAATAGTAATAGTAATAATAATAGTAATAGTAATAGTAATAGTAATAGTAATAATAATAGTAATAGTAATAGTAATAGTTGAATAGGATACATTCAAATGTCAATAGTTGCATTCCAAACACATGCATAGTAATAACTCATTATTAAAATTGTATCTTAAGCTCCTATATAGTTTCTTTCTAGTAATAGTAAACCAATGGTAATTGATCTTAAGTAATAGAGTTTCTTTCTAATGGCTAGGGAAACCAATGGTCGAACCACTGATATCAAGCAGTGGTTGATTTAATAGTCAAACTTTTAATTATGTAATAGTAATAGTCATCTGTTATAAAAAAATAAAAATAACCGTAAATATATCATATTAATAATAATGAAGACAATAATAGTAATAGTTAGACTATATTGACCCAAAATGAAAGCAAAATAGACGATTTTGTAAAGGCGTGGATAGATACGAAAAACTAAAGGAACAGGAAAAACTGAAGCCATGATAATAGTATTAGTTGGCAAGGGAAACAGATTAAAACTAATAAATAGCCATCAGATTACGTATAGATGACACCATTCAAGCCGTCATGTCTTGTGTTTCCGTGTCAAATTGATTCTTAACAAAATCATTGAATTTGGAACTCAAACCATTGGCATTTATAAGCTCATTACCATCGACGCCTAGAAAGTTTCATTTTACTGGCTAATTTGATTACCAATTCGAACCATGGGCACTTAAGAAATACACCGTTTGCACGGTTTCAAACAACGCTGCACGGCGAAACCAATGGTCGAACAATTGCACGGCTCATCTTGAAAAACAAAACAACGCTGCACGGCTCATATTGAAAAACAAAACAACTGGGCTCAGGGAAAAACAAAACAACGCTACAACTCATTTGAAAAACTTAAGCAACGCTACAGAGCTCATATTGAAAACAAAACAACGCTGCACGGCTCAGGGAAAACAAAAAACAATGGGCTCATATTGAAAAACCAACGCTGACGGCTCATTTGAAAAACAAAACAACGCTACACGGCTCATATTGAAAAACAAAACAACGCTGCACGGCTCATATTGAAAACAAAACAACTGAAATCGGAAAAGAGTAAGTCCCATTTGAAAGGAACGCCATTGGCTGGCAATTGCTGAAAATTATAATTTCCGTCAAAATGAATATTTGTTTTCAAAACTCTCCAAAACAATCCCTCCCACATAACCCATCTTATTGGAAATCTATCGACCGGCTTGCAACATCAGGAGCTCTCAGGACAAAACAAAACTGAATGTACCTCCCTAGAACTAAAAAGCGAGCAGGGTTTAGATCTTTCTCTCACTTTGCAGCCGTTGCTTGGAAAGACTTGCCTCTGGTTATCAGAGAAGCGCCTCTCTTGGGGTTTTTAGAAAAGAATGTAAAGACTTTTTTGTTTGCCAATTGAAAAGACTGATCCTGTTCTTTTGAAAATGAAAAATGACGATTATACATTGTCTTCAGGGAATATAATATCCCGTTCTTTTGAAAATGGTTGCTTGATACCTCAAATAAAGATGGATTTTGGAATATAATAAAGATAAAAAAATAAAAGATGGATTTACGTATCCCCGACAAGTGCAGGCTCACCGGCTATACATAATTTTTGTCCCCGTTGGCCATTTTGATTCAAAATTCTTCTCAACTACAAGGCGAATGCATACAGTACACACACCTGTTATGATTTTTGTACTAATACTAATACTCTGACAAATCCTTTTCTATACAGTACACACACCTGAAATGATTTTTGTACAAATACAATACTCTGACAAGATCCTTTTCTATACAGTACACAACCTGTTATGATTTTTGTTCTAATACTAATACGCTGACAAGATCCTTTTCTATACAGTACACACACCTGTTATGATTTTTGTTCTAATACTAATACTCTGACAAGATCCTTTTCTATACAGACAAACACAAACAACGCTGATGTTTGTACTAATACTAATACTCTGACAAGATCATTTTCTATACAAACAAAACACCTGTTATGATTTTTGTTCTAAACTAAACTCTGACAAGATCACTTTTCTATACAGTACACAAACAACTGTTATGATGTTTGTACTAAAACTAATACTCTGACAAGATCCTTTTCTAAACAAAACAACGCTGTTACGATTTTTGTTCTAATACAAAACAACGCTCTGACAAGATCCTTTTCTAAACAGCTACACGGCTCATATTGATTTTTGTTCTAATACTTGAAAACTCTGACAAGATCCTTTTCTAAACAGTACACAACCTGCATGATTTTTGTTCTAAAACTAAATTCTGACAAGATCCTTTTCTATACAGTAATTGAAAAACAAACAATGATTTTTGTACAAATACTAATACTCTGACAAGATCCTTTTCTAAACAGTACACACACCTGTTATGATTTTTGTACTAAAAATTATAACAAGATCCTTTTCTATACAGTACACACACCCTATGATTTTTGTAATGACAAGATCCTATTTATACAGTACAGTTTTATGATTTTTGTAACTGACAAGATCCTTTTCCAAGCCTGTTATGATTTTTGTCCTAATAACCCATACTCTGACAAATCCTTTCTACCCAGTTGCAACGCCAGGAGATTTTTGGACTAAACAAACTGACAAGATCCTCCCTAGAAGTAAAAACGCGTTAGATTGTTGTACTAATCTTTACTCTGACAAGATCCTTTTCTTGGTAAAGACCTGTTATGATTTTTGTTCTAATACTAATACTCTGACAAGATCCTTTTTTAGAAAAGAATGTAAAGACTTTATGATTTTTGTACAATTAAAAGACAAGATCCAGTTCTATTGAAAATGATTTGATTTTTGTTCTAATAGTCCGCTCCTAGAATGATCATCTTGTTATTGTTGAGTACACACGCATTGTCTTCATTTTTGGAATATAATAAAGATAAGAAAAATAAAGATCCTTTTATACAGTACACATCCCTGTTATGATGTTTGCAGGCTCACTGACTATACATAATTTTTGATCCATTTTGATTCAAAGTTCTTCTCAACTACCAGGCGAGCATACACACACCTGTTATGATTTTTGTACTAATACTAATACTCTGACAAGATCCTTTTCTATACAGTACACACACCTGTTATGATTTTTGTTCTAATACTAATACTCTGACAAGATCCTTTTCTATACAGTACCTGTTATGATTTTTGTACTAATACTAATACTCTGACAAGATCCTTTTCTATACAGTACACACACCTGTTATGATTTTTGTTCTAATACTAATATTCTGACAAGATCCTTTTCTATACAGTACACACACCTGTTATGATTTTTGTTCTAATACTAATACTCTGACAAGATCCTTTTCTATACAGTACACACACCTGTTATGATTTTTGTTCTAATACTAATATTCTGACAAGATCCTTTTCTATACAGTACACACACCTGTTATGATTTTTGTTCTAATACTAATATTCTGACAAGATCCTTTTCTATACAGTACACACACCTGTTGTGATTTTTGTACTAATACTAATACTCTGACAAGATCCTTTTCTATACAGCTTTTATTTTTGAAAATAAATCCCACCTGTACCAGCCGTGGGGCTTGAACCAGTATCGCCGTCATTACCAGCTCACAACACAACGGTTCAGCTCTGTATCTACTGTCTATTGCCTTTATCATTATGTCGATTTAACCCTTTTAGTCAATGTCATAGATTTTAATCTACATTGCCTGGAGCTTGTTCTCCCGAACGAGATATGTTTGCTCTCTGGTGTCGTTGACATTTTTCAGGATAGGTCGGAAAACGTTGCAAGAAAGAACTGATTCAAATTATGGGTGTGTTTCGAATTACCATCTGGATGCAGGAACTTTTAAACATTTTTCTCATGGCATGATGTGCAAATCATGATGGTTTCAAAACATTGCTACAAAAATTTGGAACGAAATCCAAGCCTTGAGCGGTTATGAGGAACCAAAAGAAGGATATTAATAAATTATTTGTTTTAAAAATATGAAAAAATACAACATTCGATTTCTTGATTGGAACCAGAACCGATGGAATCATAATGCATTGCCCCTGGTCACGCTACACTCACCATTGAGCCATTGAGGCTGATGCTGCTTCGATTTTTAAAAATCATGACTTCAAAGTGACGGGTGACGCATATCTTTTGTTTTGCTTTCCTTGTCTTCGATTCCCTATGTTGATATTATATCTAGAGATTAAAATTGAAATCTTTTGTTTGGTTTTCTTGTCTTCGATTACCTATGATGAAATTATATCTAGAGATTCCCTAAAATTGAGATTAAAATTGATATCTTTTGTTTTGCTTTTCTTGTCTTCGATTCCCTATGTTCATATTATATCTAGAGATTAAAATTGAGATATTTTATTCAATGATGTTTCAATCAATATAAATTATATCTAGAGATTTAAATTGATATCTTTTATTCAATGATGTTTCAATATATATATATATATATATATATATATATATATATATATATATATATATATATATTTCAACGATATATATATATATATATATATATATATATATATACCGTACTCTGGAAATAGAATCTACATCTGGAGGTAGATCTAGATCTAGATCTACAACTACGCGGATCTGAAACTGGGTCATTCTGTCGACCATGATTAAGATTTGAAAACTAGGCTACAGACCAATGACAGTAACGCAAGACAAACTCAGTACGGTATAGGTAGTCCCAGACAGCAACGCAAGACAAACTCTGACTCAAAGGTCGAAAGGGATCCCGGTTGTTGATTTTATTTTTTTTTTTTACCTCATCCTCATAGCAAATTCTAGAACTTTTGAAAATTAAATTACTCACAAATCAGCTAGATATTTAAACAACGACTAGTTGCGTACACTGCATTCCCACACTATGCAACTATAAAATATTATGTAAAGGCAATTATACAACCCCTGCCTAGATCTGTAGTCTTCGGCAAAGAAAACAAGGATTGTGAATATATACCGTACTCTGCAAATAGAATCTACATCTATTAAGCATCTATTAAGGGCGCCCCGAATTAAATATTTTTTTAAAAATATAATAAGATTATAATTATGATTGCAAACTCACATCACGGCGGTTTCGCTAAAACACATCCAAGGTAGATAGCTCGTATTAGTCGGTAGTGCTTATGGTAATTTTTACACTATAGCGGCGTAAAATAAAGTGGGTCAAATATGTACTGGCATTCGCTATCGGCTTAGATCTACATTCAATTATAATGATAATACATTCATAGAGCGCATGACATCCACCAAAGGGACTAGGTATCGATCCATCTACCGGGACAAAGGATTGGGTTTTACTTTTCAACCGTTGGTCGGGCTTGAACCCACGACCCATTTGATTGAAAGACCAACACCTTACCTCTGGACCACTAAGTACCATCAGGAGCAGAGTTCTGATTTCTCTAGGCACATGGCGTGATATAAAAGTATGCAACGTGCTGAGCAAGAAACACAAAGTAAATATCGATGAATCCCCGTAAGAACAAAGACGAGACAAAGTATTATATAAAGGAGTAAATAGAGAAAAAAATCATTGGCAACTAGATAGAATCGAACCAGCGACTTCCACGTCGGCACCCATCGCCCTGACTCCTTGAGGAACGTAGTTAGATTGGTTAGTAGTAGTAGTGCGGCCTCTTTTTCATGGCGAGGCGATGGATGCTGCTGATAGCAGCATTGAATGTCTGGCAACTGTTTCATGTCTATACTCTAAAAGCCCGTGTTAATGAGGTTGCACCAGCCATGACCTCCATCGCCAATTGTTTCATCCAAAATGCGGATTTTCCAACCGTTTTCAAAGAATCACATTTGACTCCACTCTTAAAAAGAAGAATCTTGACAACGAGATGATGAAAAATGATGGAACCGTCTCTCGTATGCAACATCTGTTAGACGAACAAACTTGTAAAATGTTTGTCCATGCCCTTGTCACAAGTCATCTTGACTAACAATAATAATAAATGATAATATATATACTTCTATGGCGCCTTTTCTCAAAAGAGCTCAAAGCGCCTCACAATAGCATAAAATACAACATAAATAAAATATAATGGTCATAGAACATGATATTTAAAAGAGTCTAAATGTATCATATGATTATCCTAATATAGAAGGGTTTAAGAGTCCACTCAAAAGATTCAAATGATACAACAATCTTAAAACATACAAAGAGTATAACATGATCACGAAACCTAAAAGATACATTGTAAATAATACATTAAGCTAAAAAGATAGATACAATGAATTAGTAAAATATTCAATGAATAGAGCATTCTTACAAGAAACACGAGATATATAATGCGCATAGACATAATCAAAAGATTCATTATAAATATAAGCTACCCTAACAAAAACAACGATCGTTAAAGGCTTAAAAAGACGCTAAGCATTATATGCCCTCTTAAAAAGGTCGGTTTTAAGACACTTTCTAAACGATTCAAGAATATGGAGTTCCTACAACATTCATTCAGACCATTCCACAGTTGAGGTGCACACACAGAAAAAGCTTTCTCACCAAAACGAGTCGATGTACGGGGTATACAAAGATAGTTACTATTATTAGACCTCAAGACTAGGTTTAAAATAGGGGGTTAAAAGCTCGTCTAGATAGGGGGGGGAGCTAGATTATTAAACATTTATAAGTCATGCAAAGGACCTTAAATTTAAAGTCAATTCTCTCTCTGACTGAAAACCAATGGAGGTCTTTAAGTACATTGGTAATGTGATCAGATTTCTTTTTAAGAGCAATAGTTCTGGCTGCATAATTTTGTATCTTTTGAAGTTTAGATGTATTTTTTTTGACATACCAGACAAGAGGAGTTGCAGTAATCCAATCTACTGGTTACAAAGACATTTATCAAAAGTTTAGCAGTTTCCTCATCAATAAAATATCTGATTCTGCTAATATTCTTAAGATGAAACATAGATGTTTGACACATTTGATTAATTTGCTTCTCCATTGTGAGGTGAGGATCAAGAAGAAAGCCTAAATTCTTAACAGCATTGAAATTTCAATATGTGAATTACAAATATTTACATTGCATGCATTAATAGTTTTGAGCGATGTACGCGTTCCAAAGACAATTATATCTGTTTTTCTCCATCTAATCTAAGTCTGATTTCTGTCATCCAAGTCTGTATATCTGTGGTACAATCTTGAAGTGTCTGAATGGATGCTGCAGGATTGCTAGTGCTCAGGGGTATTTATAGTTGTGTAGTCTGCATATAGATTATATTTGATGTTATGCCTTTCAATTATGTCAGTTAATGGAGTGGTGTAGAGAGTAAAGAGAATTGGTCCTAGGATATACCCTTGGGGAACACCATGTTAAAGTTTTAAAAGGCGATGATCTCGAAGAGTCAATCAATGCCGATTGTGTTCTCTCCTGAAGGTAGGTATCGAACCATTTGAGGGCAGTCTCGTTGATTCCAAATTGGTGTTGCAATCGTGATAGCAAGATTCCATGGTCGATAGTGTCAAATGCGTCGCTCAGATCTAACAAAACGAGCATGACACATGACTTGTTGTCGATCATCCTAATGATGTCATTGTGCATCCTCAAAAGTGATGTTTCCGTACTGTGGTGTTTTCTGTACGCAGATTGGAAATGTGTCGACATTTTGTTGCTATCAATGTGTTGCGTAAGATGGCGGTTAACAATTTTCTCAATGATCTTGGACAGGGCTGGCAGATTAGAGATTGGTCTATAATTCTTGAGTTCGTCCTTATTCAACGATGATTTTTTAATGATAGGGGTCACACTAGCGTGTTTTAGTGAAGATGGAAATATGCCATTATGAAGGCTGTTGTTCACGACGGTTGAGATGGCAGGAGACAGAATATCTGAGAACTCCTTTACAGTGTTAACAGCCAGGTTGGTATGGAGTCAAGATCACAAGTTTTAGATGGCATTTTATTGATTAAATTTTCTATTTCCTTTGGTGATGTTGGCTCGAATTTCGAGAGAGTAGAGTTAGGTCCAGGATTAGAATTCTCAGAAGCGATACATAAAGTAGATGGATTTTGATGATTAAGGTGGTCTCTAATTTTAGTTACCTTATCAATAAAGAAATTGTTGAATGAAGTTTTCACACATTTTCATTGAATCTTTAACAATACTGGGAACATAAGGACTAAGCAGACCAGCTGTTACTTTTAAACAGCTCTTTGGTATTGCCCTTATTCTGATATATAGAGTTCTTAATGTGTCTTCGTTTGGCGTCAGTCCGCATTTTGTTAATTTTATTACGGATGGCTTTGTATTGATTCTTGTTACTGTCTGATTTTGATTTCGACAATTTTCGTTCCGCTTAGTTCTTGCTTAGTATTTCAAATGTCATCAGTGTACCATCGGCAGTTGGGTCTTATGGTAATGGTGCCACTTTTAATGGGGGCAAACGAATCAATGATTTTACTAATTTCGTAATTGAAAACTTTCACTTGGTCGTCAACAAGTTCAATGGGTTTGATCTTCTCGTTGATATTAGCTTCTAAAATTGACGATTTTAGGTCATTCAAGTTGATGTTTTTCGTTTTTCTATATTTAATGGTCTTCTTTGTTGGCATAGCTTTGGGTAATGCCAAAGTCAAAGTTACAGAGCGGTGATCAGAGAAATGTGGATTGGAAACTACCAGGGATGTAATCGACGGGTCATCATTTTTGTGAGTAATTCCTAAATCAAGGATATATCCAGCTATGTGTGTGTACTTTCATCGATGTGTTGAACTAAATTGAAACTGTCAAGCAGAATTAAGAAATTTTTAGCATCGTCGTTGTCATGGTCATCAATGTGAAGGTTGAAATCTCCAGTAAAAACTATTTTTCCTGACTGCAGAGTTTTTTCAAAAAACGAAGTCCTCAAATTCATCTATAAAATCATTTATGTAAATTTTCTTATTTCTTTGGTCAGATCTATAGACAACCACGATTCGAAACAGTTGACCATTGTGATTGAGTGTGATTTCAAGATGTTCAAAAGTGATTTTATGTTGATTTTCAACTTTATTAATTCCAAGGCTTTCTTTATAAATAACTATAAGTCCACCTCATCTGTTGGACGATGGTCTGTTTTGCCATTTGAAAGTATAGCTGGGCAAGGATGACTTCATTACCTGTATTGAAAAGCCAACTCTCTGTTATTATGAAAATGTCTAGGTTTTGTTCGATGATGTAGTCGGGGACAACAATAGCTTTATTCCCTACAGACCTGGCATTCAATAGAGCGACGTTGAGTTGTAAACTACTTTTATACTGTGATGAATCAAGTTGGTCTTCGTTGCTCGCTCGTTATTTTAATGGCGAGAAGTTTTGAAGGGTTCCCTCTGTTTTATTTTTTCCTCCGACCTTTTCTTCCCCTGCGTGCTCGTTTATGAGTGTGTTTGTATATGTTGCATACTTTCAGTGTGTTAGCAACTAAGGGAGCTGTCAAAACTTTACTGTGTTAGTGCAAGTAGTTCACACGTACTATATTTATATACGTTTGTACTATTTAAAGTATTTATAATGGTCATGACCGTCATGGATGAAGAGATCATAAAAATAACACACAGCGTAAATAGTAAAATTTTAAAACATAATTGCCAATCGAAATAATGAAAAGAGTTCACAGAAGACAACACTGGTGTAAATCGTATAAATTTAAAACATACGATAATAAAAAATGATCAAAATCTACGAAATTCAAATTAAAAGTCCAGAGAAAATGACACCATCAGAAACACGGCACAAAGACGAAGAAAATGATATAAATTTTATGAGAGCGTGAATGGAGCTGCCAGTCGAACTAACGGTCTCTCTGTAATTCTCTTCTCTATGGGTTGCCGAAGAGTTATATACATCGATTACAATTACTTCAAAATAAAGCAGCAAGAATTGTAACTAAGATTAAAAAGTCCGAACTCATCACTCCCGTTTTGTACTCTCTACAACGGCTTCCCGTAGAGAAGAGAATCATATATATATATATAAGATAGCATGTCTCACTTTCAACTGTATTCATGACACTGCCCCCAACTATCTAAAACAGGGGGTCGCGAAGGTCCTCGAAGTTTTGATTTATTGGTCCATATTTCAATACAATACACATGTAATTTCGCAATCAGTTTTAATACGTTACGGGAAATATCTGTAGACTTATTTATAAAACATGTATTACATCAGTTACTTCCACATCTTGGCTATCGAATACACGTGTTATCTCTAAATGTGCATAATTATAATTTTGAATCAGTGCAGTTTTTATGCGGGCATGATGTGGCAAATTGGGGTTGGATGGGACGATTTTACCGGTGTGGGTGTGTGTGTGTGGGGGTGGGGGTGGGTGGAGGAAACGTGGGTGGGGGGAGGATTCGGTGAGGGTTGGGGGGGTCGTCGCGGTAAGGTAAAAAACTTCGAAAGGAGGTTGCTAACTGAAACTAGTTGAGGAACACCGATCTAAAATATCTCGCTTAAGCTCACTACCCAAATCGTCCGCTTGGATCATCACAATCTTTGCAACAAAAAAGAAATGTCCCTAAGACAATTGTTATTTCTCGAACGTTCTTTCACCTTTTCGGCCCCAGCTATACGGAATTCTTTGTCAGTTAAAACTAGAAAGTGTACAACCCCTCCTTCTTTTCAACAATCGCCTAAAACACAGTTGATCCTCTTTACTTTCGACTGACATAATATTGAACCTCTTGGTATTTTTCTAAAACCCGTGTTAAGGGTTTAGTGTTTCATTGATGTATGGTATCTTTAATACTGTGATGTATATATATATATATATATATATATATATATATATATATATATATATATATATATATATATATATATGTAATTATTCTTAGATTTCTTAGTTTGACTTCTTTAACTATTATTATACTTTTATAATACGGAGACTTTTATAACTGACATTTAGACGTATCATGGGGTGTGAGGGGTTTGCAGCTGTAATGTGTGTGTGTGTGTGTGTGTGTGTGTGTGTGTGTGTGTGCGCGCGCGTGCACGCGCATGCACTCGTGTATAGGGCCGTCTTGTAATTAGGACATATCGTCATTTAAGTACTGTTCATTTTTCATGTATGCATCATGATTTTATAGTAATCGTAAATGTTGATTACATTATATTATGTAAGCTATTTTATGATGTAAGTCTTGGCATTTGTAAAGCGTATCTGAGCGTGGTACTCATGGATAGGGGCGCTATATATATAATTTTTTATTATCACTCATTATTATTATTATTATTATTACTGAGGATAGGTTGAATGTTTCGCAGTACCTGGATGCCAAATTCGTTAGCACAATGATGACATCATGATGTTGTTACTGCCGCTGTCCGTTCGTTGTGTCTGACAAAGAGACATGTAACCATGCGATTTTCAATGGTAAATTATGAAGGGGGTGGGGGGGGGTGGGTGGGTGGGTGGTGGCAGGGATGGTGTTTTAACGGTAACAACAGCTGCAGTGAGTGGTGTTTTGTTAATAAAATTGTCTGGCAGCTGTTGCATGTAGAATATTGGTATTACAATCATGCAGAAGTCGAGCGCTGTGCGTTGTACTTTATGATTATGTACGGTACCAGTACCACAAGCCAACTTTTTTTCAAAATGCTCAGATAGTAAATCCAGTGATATATTCAGAGATGCATTGTAAATACAAGAACAACACGCTTTATTTCAACAAAATCTAACAATAAATAACCAATATATTAATTTTTAAAGTTTTATTCTGACGTGTAATATATATAAGTCTGTTTTCCTGAACAATTTTGGTCGATTTGAACTTAAAATAAAATAAAATGATTAAACGCAGTTGACTACATAAATTACATCTATACAAGGAACAGTTATGGAACATACAAAGAAAATACTTGTTACATTCTAAATCTTATAGAATATGATGCCCTAAAACTCAGAAAATTATTTTGAACTTAGAAAAAACAGCCCAAATTTCGTTTAGCCAGAGCCCAAATACCAGTTTTCGCAACATCATAACAGATATTTGAGATCAATGAAAAGGTCAAAATTCATAGAATCCATTGAGAATGATATATAGATAATGTTCGAATTTTTTTTTTAGCAATTTGTTTATTACATATTAATTTTATGATGTAATGAAAGCTGTTTCCTAGTCCTAGGCAAAATTGCCTATTCGGTAAAAAACAAAACAACGGATAATGTTTAAGAATTTAACAAAAATTATCATAAATTGGGAACGAACAAAGCTACAGAGTAGCTTTACAATTTAAGGGAATTTTAAGCTCTATTAATTTAACTAATGAACAATTCTGTATTTATAATTTTTTTCAAATAAGTCAGTGACTTTCATTATAGTGGAGTCAGTTATAGCCAAAAAACACCTCGATTGTGCACATTGTGGTAAAAACATGAAACTCACACAGATGAAAGAGCTTTGAAAGACGAACAAAATGTGATATAGAACCACGCTGACAAATGACTATTAATATTAAGAGAGTTAGAGCCATCTGAAAATGTCGATTCAATTTTTATGGCATATATAAAAATAAAATACAGAACACCGCATTGGTTCTCTGTCACAACTATTTAATTTTCAAGTTAATGTAATGACACAAGATAAAATGAAATCCCTATAGGAACAAAGAGAAGAGGGGGCGTACTAAGCTCGGTTGGTAGCACGTTTTCTTTTCATGGCGAGGCGATGTGTGCCGACGCAGAGGTCACGGGTTCGATCCCCATGGTGGCCAGGATTTTTTTGTTTATTCCTTGTGTTTGTCTCGTCTTTGTTCCTATGGTGCTTTCATGTTATCTTGTGTCATTACATTAACTTCCGACATGCCCCTTGCCTCACTGCTTGTCTTTAATTTTCAACCCTCTTTATTTTGTAATGTCACCAATGCGCACAAACTTACATTATACACATATTCACACACACACACATACACACACACACAGATACAAATACACATAGACGCCCGTATCTACTTCTTCTATCTGTCCTATGGCGGAGGCCGTTGGGGCGCTACCGATGACCAAATGACCAGTCTTCTCCACTCCTTCCTGTCCTCCGTCCGTCTCATCAGCTCACTTAGCTTCAGATCCGTCCATCCATTCTCATTCAGTGATATTGTCCTCCCATCTCTTCTTTTGTCTTATCGAGATCATAGAAAACCGGAAATGATGACGTAGACCCCCCCCCCCCCCCGCCTCCAATCCCTGTCCCCGAGAGAATGTTTGACTGAACATAACATTAACATATTTAAATTCAGCGACTCAAATATATTCTAGCTATGACGTGGAAATACAAAATCAAGTATTGGGTTTGGAGAAATTTGTTGTTGTTAGAATTAGTCATTTAATTGGATGCGTATTCCTGTGTGTTGAACGTCTACTTCTAGATTTACATCCACTTTCCTCCCCCCCCCCCCCCCCCACCAACGTCAAGCGCAGAGGCAAGAGCAGTGTGAGTGCCACTCGTGTCAGTCCCAAAGCAATACGTTTGACTTTTTTGTTCTCTTCTTATCGCATTACGCAACCCCAACCATTGCGCGTCTTATTCAACTCAGTATTGTCAGCTGCCTTTGGTGTGTCCCTCTTGCATGTGTGTGAAAATGTGTGTGTCAGCGTTCAAAACGGTGTTCACTCAAATTTGTTCCTTTTCTCCAGGATAAAATTTTGCCGCTGCCTTGTTAATAACGACAACAGAGTCAGACGGGTGCTGTATTAAATACAGGTTATGTTTGTTGTTGATTAAACTGATATACATTGATAATGTGTATCAGACATGACCTTTGATATCTAAATTCAGTGAAAGCATTCATTCTGTGTTCTTAAGCTAAATCTCATTTTAAGATCGTTTTGAACTGATCTTTACAGCTCATCGATAATGTCTAAAAGGACTTTTTTTAAAAACAACCCTTTAATGTACTAAATGTATTGTATGCCAGACTGATACATATGAAAACTTAAAATGTCCTGCCAAAACAAAACGCTTCAAAGTTCAAAGGTACAAAACCTTACACATACACGAATTGATTTGCCACACGACGGAATATGAGTTAACCTTAGCCATTTCATCAATGGGTGAAGGAGATGATCTTGCATCAACCCTAAGACTAAGGGAGCTTGCTGCCATGTGGCACACATCACGTCGTGCAAGACTCAACAACACCAAACTTCAACGGTTGATGAAAAAGGTATCTGAGTGAAAGCTCCTCTTCTGACACATTTCTTCATTCTGACAAAACTGGCCATGAAGCACAAACACGTAGACGTGCGTCTTCTACTTCTACACCCAGTGTTAGATTTGCGGCAATAGAAACCAACAGAGCAACAACAAAAAACGTCTATGAAAAGGAGGAATATGATAGAGATGAACTGCATTCTGTCTGTCATGACTTTAGAGGTAAGCGAAAAGGTAAACTGATTGCAGAGAAAACAAAAGACGCAAAGTTACTGGCAAAATTTGCACATGGCGATATTATAGTTGTGCAAGAGGCTCATTATTATGAAAATGTCTGCTAACTTTGTGTCATTAAGTAAGGGAAAGGCACGCTATCGAACTGGATATACACCAAGTGGAAAATACTGTTCTAGTTCTAGTCTAGCAGAACTTGTCACGCTTCGGAGGACACACAAAGAATTTACAAACTTGCGACACATTGGGAAAATGTACAATGAGCGTTTAAAAGAATATGGGGGAAAAATAAGTGAGAGAAGACATACCACCTGTTTGAAAGAAAATCTTTTTCAACAACGTCCAAACCTTCAGGAGGCAAGCCAAGGTAGATATGTTTTGTTGTATTTCCAAGATGATGTTCATAGTTTGATGAAGATGATGCACTCAGCAAAAGTAACCCGGAGAGATATCATCAGTCATCAAGTATTCTCTTTTGAAGGAACATTTTCAAATCCCATTGACATTGACAGTGATCCCCATTCTTTGCTGGTGTTGATGAAAATGATATTGATAGGAAGTAGTGTAGAAGAAGATCTACACATTTGCCAGAAAGGGGTGATGACGCTCAGTCAACTTATCATTTTTAACTCTGTACAGAGAGCAAGAGCAGAAACTGACAGTGTGACAGCACAGGGAGACTGCATTACCTTGTACAGAAATGTGTTTTTGTGGTGGGGCCTTGTATGTAACTAGGAAAAAATAGATTTGTGTACCATGATGCACCAAGTGTACATTTTTATGTGCGTTTGTTTATGGGCGCTTGTGTCTGTGTGTGTATGTTTGTGTGTGTGTGTGTGTGTGTGTGTGTCTGTGAGTGAAAGTAATGCTCTTAAAGTTGATGTATGACTATTTTTGTAGATTCCGGTGCTGAGTAAGATATTTTGCGTTCTTATGTACTTAGGTGACTTTCTTTGTAAATAAGAGTATGATTTTATTAAACAAATAACAACCACTTACCTTGGTTGGAAGACTAACGCAATTTCTCTAGGGGTCATTATTAATTATTATGTGACAACGAATACGATAAACGATGTTTTCTCTACTCTTAGATTATGTTTTCCTCTTCACAATTTCAATGTAAGTTAAAAATGTGAAATAAGATTAAATCTAACAAATAGTAACACACAGGAGCAAACAATGGGATTTTTTTTTCTATACTGGTCAATCTCAAGGTCAGTTGAGGACTTATTACTATCGTTTTGTCGTCTTGATTGCGAAGTATAAGCAAACCCAAATACTTATACTTATACACATGCATTTCAATTTTCTGTTTAAATCTTGCTTATTTGTTCAATTGGTCAAATTTAGCCGGACGTTCAGTAATACTGGTCATACGGTCATCATAGTGTTTGCGCTTATCAATGTTACGTTCTGATAAACCTACTCTGTCCTTCCATAACATTAACACATTGATTGGCATTCACACACGTTGTTCTCAAAATTTGGTCAGTCTAGGATTTTTAAAAATACATTATATTATTTTATTATATATACAAAATAACGTGGACATTTCACTGGTCAGTTTTGTCATTCACTATCAAACGGTCATCATAGTCAGTAATAAGTTATGATTACTCTGACCTTCTACTTCTATGAAACATTTATTGACGATCAGGAAGATTTTTTTATATACAAATAAAGTACATTTCACTGGTCAGTTTTGGTCATTCATGGTCAAACGTTCATCATAATTTGTCAATAGTGAGCTATGATAACTTTGCTCCGCCTTTCCATAAAACAGTTATCGACGATTTCAGAATTTGGTCAACGCAGGAAGTTTTTATTAAAACATACACAACATAAAGTGGACATTCCACTGATCATTTTTGATAATTCACGTTTAAACGTGATCATACTCATTGTCTTTGCGCTTGTCAATAATAAGTTATGATAAATTTACTCTGCCCTTCCATGAGGCATTCATTGACGATCAGGAAGTTTTTTTAAATTATGCAAATAAAGTGGGAATTTCACTGGTCAGTTTTGGTCATTCACGGTCAAACGTTCATCGTACTCGTAGTATTTGCATCTCAATAATAAGTTATGATAACTTAACTCTGCCCTTCCATTAAGCATTCATTGACGATTATACACGTTGTTCTCACGATTTGGTCAGCTCAGGAATTTTTTTTACTATACAAATATAGTGGACATTTCATTTGTCAGTTTTGGTCATTCAGGGTACTTTCTCAGAGTGTTTCTATAACAACAATCATTTATATTGGTATTAGCTACAATATTGCCACGTTTGGTGTTTTTACCACAATTGAAGAAAACAAAATGAGAGGATGCTTGCGCTGGGATTTTTACCGTCACGTGATTTTGTCGCTCAGTTGAGAACTAACTTTACCACCAGTGCCAGCAAACCAACTGCACAGTGATCAGCAAGCTGATTCCTTGAATAAACTCACCCCGTAAACCATTTTATTATGGTGATTTCAGTTAAAAGTGAGTCAAGTGGAAACAGTAACTTGCAAGCAAGGTAAAGAAAAGGTAAGTGAAAAAGTGAAAGGAAACGACCTACCAGTAATCACCAGCATCCCCAGTCAATCGCGCACGTAAAAAAAACGGCAAGATGACACTAGAGTTGTTCTATTACAATACTATTACTATTGTGAAGAATTTACACCTCAGTCCGGGGTAAATAGATAACAGATTTATGAAAGGAAAGAAAAGAAAGAGGACATACAGAAGAGAGATACTATTTAGATATAATATGCTATTGCTAAAAAGAAAAGTAAAGGACTTACAATACTTACATACATAATCATGTTCATCCCAGACAATTAATTATAATTCATAACAAACAGTCAACAGAGCCCAAGCGTACCCCAGTGTCGGTAAATAAATATACAATAATCATCATCAAAGTCTTTCACCTCTACCAGTGTAGTACCAGGGTATAAAATAGGCCACAGACAACATATTTCCTTCTCGTTGGAGATCTTTCTTAAGTAGTCTTGCTCATTCGTCTCATATTTCTATACTTCTCCATCAGGTGTCCCATAGCCTACTCTGCGGATTCCATTGCAGTGCTTTATGTTATTGTTTGTTATATTTATATATTTGAAGCAGGCTTTGGCAAAGTATGTCCATTCCATCGGCTTCTCCCTAGACTGTTTTCAATCGCTATTCTTGCCCATAGTTCTTTATTTCTAACTCTTGTCTTGCCATTTAATTCTCAAGATCCTTCAAGACATCCATTGACAAAGGATTGAAAGTTTATGCATTGTACCTAAAGTGGTCTTCCAAGTCCAAGTTATCCAAGTCTCCGCTCCCTTTTGAAGAACAGGCATGACTGCCATTTGACTTGAAAGTCTTGCCCTTGTGCCAATCTTTGGTTTTTCTTGCTTTCCATTTCCACCATACATTTTTTAATTAGGAGTAAAGTGTTCTTGCTTTTCCGATTCTTCTCTTAATATTTATAATACTATGACTAAAGTTACAGCGAAAGAGTTACCAAGACAAGGATGTTTGATTGTCGCAAGAAGTTAAACTCCCAATTTGCACCCGGGTGCCTGTATAGTGTGTGCTTAGTGTTGTGCCTTTCCAAAAGAACATAACCTTAGCTTTAACAATACACTATACGTTTTACGTATAAAATAATTAATATACATGTCGTATAACATCGCCAAGATCTGAACCCTGGATCAGGCATGTCCACATTGTGGGATGATCTCATACTCATAATATTGAAGTTGAAGTCTTGCTTCATTGAAATTTACCGTCCATCATCCTCGTGACCTCAGGAAGAGGAAACAGCAATATAACTATAACAGATAAGTGATAGAGTAAAATAAAAGAAGGACCTACCAGCAGGATAAGTGAGAGAGAGAGAAAATAAAGGACATACCACTAATACCAGCAGCATCCTCCAACCACCCACATGAATGGAAAGAAAACAAGAGGTAGGCTAGATGATAAGAATATGAAGTAGACAGATGAAAGAGTTTGTTTTGTTTAATTGAAATTTGCTACATCCACCATTGTGGTGACCTCTGGGTGAATTAAGAGGAAATAGCAAGATAAAAGAGAAGTGAAAAAGTAAAAGGAAAGAAGTAGGACCTACCAGTAGAACCCGCCAACCGCCCCTCAGATGAAAGCCAAAGTTGAAGGACGGAAGTAAGTCCTACAATGTTTGTGCACACACTACACTACTTGTAATTCACAAGTCGTGCCGTGCAACAGAACACCCCCCCCCCCCCCAAAAAAAAAACCCCAACATCAACACACATCAAAATCAACCCATCTGAATTCATTGAAGTCATAGACACAAAAAATTGAAGAAAACTAATTCAGTCTTCCCACTCCACTCGCTGCTCAAATGCCTCAATAAAACAACACAGCAGAGGAATATAATTTAATATGGTTTAACTTTATTTACTCCTTGACAGCATATTTCCTCATTGGGTACAGACGGTTTTTCCTCTGTTCCTTTCTGCTCTTGATGGACAACTCGTACTTTGTGAGGCGCGGCGCATGGCTCGGGTTTTCTTGGGACGAAGATCCTTGGGCTTGAAGGCTTTCTTGCGGTAAAACTTCCTCAAGTTGTCTTTCTGTGTTTGGTTGATTACAGTCAGGACACGGGCTACAGACTTGCGCACAGTGTTGCTGTGGGAGGAAATAAAATTTAGACAAATTAAATTTGATATGCAGAAATGAAGTCGATCTTAATCTTTGCATCCCTTTTACACCCCCCCCCCATTGTTCAACACCAACAGTAGTCAATGTCCTCAAAGAAAGAAAAAAAGAAATTCATGAAAAACGTGTTTATTTTATTGAACTCACATGCAGCGATCTCAGGAGTGAATTCAGAGAAAGAAGCAAGATAGACACGTAAAAGAGTGAACAAATAGAACGAGGACCTGCACTACCACTAACACCTGCAAACAGATAATAGAACGAAGCATATCACCTGGTAATCAAGGATATCAGAGACTCGGCCTTATCACACATTTATGAACTCAATATCTCATTACTGAAAAAGAGGAAGCTGTAACTAGTGTAACTAGATCCACTTTCCTCCAAGGGTTTGTTTGTTTCACTGAAAAACAACCAATGTAACTATAATCTCTTAAATTATTGTCTCTACCACCAGCATCTTCAACCCTACCTTTAATTCTAAATTCTATGTTCAAATTGCATGTGTGTATTATTATGGGTCACATTTCTTATGAGGAAAATAGCCTCTTTCTTCTTCATATTATGTTCAGAAATACCATAAAAAAGGTAGGTATCTTAATTTCATACAATTGGGGTAAAAGGGCAGAGAAGAATGGATTCTTAACCGTTGAAAAACTAAACAGTGAACAGCAAATCAGTCCTATCGATCCAATGAGTGCAAAAGACATCATAATGAAATCAGGCACAAGGGTTCATCATCTCTGCTCTCACTAATGAAAATATTAATATTATAATATTAGTAACTTCGCTAGATGCTATTAAGCTAATTAAAATTAAACTGTCTACTGTTTATACATTACTAAATTACAAAACCCCCCAACGTTTATTGAAATATTTAGTCTCTGAAAAGACCACCGTGAGAGAGTATTATAGAATGTTTGCCAGTCTGCGTAAGACAACAGATATAATGTGAAAGAAAAGAAACAAGACAACACATGCACTAGCGCCTCTCTGTTCCCACTCATGAAAATACGTAATTAGTAACTACTATAGATGCTATAGTATGGAGCTAATTTGAATTTAACCTCCCAGTAAAGGAGAAAAATAGCCCAACATTTATTAAACAGCCTAAAAAGGAGCTTTTAGAATGTTTGTCTGTCCGGAAAAGGCGATAGGTGTGAAAGGAGAGAAATAGGACCACATAGCTTATACTTATAGCGCCCGCAAACCTCCCCCAGATAATGGAAGAACACCTATTGTATGATAATCAATGATATCATAACAATAAACTGGAAATATTATATTTCCCAGTTCTGATTCTTAGCTGAAGAGACCATTGTGAGAGTGAGTGTTTAAGAATGTTTGCCAGTCTGTGTAAGACAACAGATGTAATGTGAAAGAAAAGAACATGACACACACAAACACTGGCGCCTGCAAACCACCCACAGATAAAGACAGGGCGACTACCATCTTGTAATCAAGGATATCATAATAATAGACTGCGTCCCGTGTTTACAATTTTTCTCAGAACTGAAAACAAAATGGAAACAATTGACCAGCTCAACATTTCTCCCAGTGATTCACAGAACAAAGGCATGGGGGAAAAAAGCAAGAGAAGAATGGATTCTTAGTAATCTTAGATATGGAAAACTAGAGTTAGAGTGAATAGCAAATCAGTCCTATCGATCCAATGAGTGCAAAAGACATCATATTGAAATCAGGCACAGGCGTTCATCATCTCTGTTCTCACTCATGAAAATATATACGTAGTAACTATTCTAGATGCTATAGTATTTTAGTATGGAGCTATTTCAAATTTAAATTTTCAGGTAAAGGAGAAAAATAGACCAACATTTATTAAACTGCCTAAAGAGGAGCGTTTTAGAATGTTTGTCTGTCCGGAAAAGACGAAAGATGTGAAAAAGTGAAAAAAAGAAATAGGACCACACAGCTTATAGTGCCCGCAGACCTCCCCTAGATGGAAGAACATCTATTGTATGATATCATAACTACAAACTGTACAATATTATATTTCCCAGTACTGATTCTTAGCTGAAGAGACCATTGTGAGAGTGAGTGTTTAAGAATGTTTGCCAGTCTGTGGAAGACAACAGATACAATGTGAAAGAAAAGAACATGACACACACAAACACTAGCACTTGCAAACAACCAACAGATAATAGCAGCGCGACTACCATCTGGTAATCAAGGATATCATAATAACAATGGACTGCGTCCCATGTTTACAATTTCTCTAAGCACTGAAAACAAAATGGAAACAATTGACTAGCACAACATTTCTCCTAGGGATTCACAGAAGAAAGGTAGGGAGAAAAAGCAAGAGAAGAATGGATTCTTAGTAATCTTAGTTGTGGAAAACTAGAGTAAGAGTAAGAGTGAAGAGCAAATCAGTCCTATCGATCCAATGAGTGCAAAAGACATCATATTGAAATCAGGCACAGGCGTTTATCAATTCTGTTCTCACTCATGAAAATATGTAATTAGTAACTATTCTAGATGCTATAGTATGGAGCTAATTCGAATTAAATTTCCCAGTAAAGGAGAAAAATAGATCAACATTTATTAAACGACCTAAAGAATGTAAGAATGTTTGTGTCCAGAAAAGATGAAAGATGTGAAAGGAACGAAATAGGACCTAATAGCTTATAGTGCCCCCCCCACCCCGATAATGGAAGAACACCTATTGTATGATAATCAACGATATCATAACAACAAACTGCAATATTATATTTCCCAGTACTGATTCTTAGCTGAAGAGACCATTGTGAGAGTGAATGTTTAAGAATGTTTGCCAGTCTGTGGAAGACAACAGATGCCTGCAAACAACCAACAGATAATGGCAGGGCGACTACCATCTTGTAATCAAGGATATCATAACAATGGACAGCGTCCCATGTTTACAATTTTTCTCAGAACTGAAAACAAAATGGAAACAATTGACCAGCTCAACATTTCTTCCAGTGATTCACAGAACAAAGGTAGGGGAAAAAAAGCAAGAGAAGAATGGATTCTTAGTAATCTTAGCCGTGGAAAAACTAGAGTTAGAGTGAAGAGCAAATCAGTCCTATCGATCCAATGAGTGCAAAAAACATCATATTGAAATCAGGCACAGGCGTTCATCATCTCTGTTCTCACTCATGAAAACATATAAGTAGTAACTATTCTAGATGCTATAGTATGGAGCTATTTCGAATTTAAGTTTTCCAGTAAATGAGAAAAATAGCCCAACATTTATTAAACGGCCTAAAGAGGAGTTTTAGAATGTCTGTCTGTCCGGAAAAGCCGAAAGATGTGAAAAAGTGAAAGGAAAGAAATAGGACCACACAGCTTATAGTGCCCGCAAACCTCCCCAGATAATAGAAGAACATCTATCATATGATAATCAATGATATCATAACAACAAACTGTGCAATATTATATTTCCCAGTACTGTAAATAAATAAAAGGGGATCATGTGCCCAAATCCAGATTCCTCGAAAGATTTGAAGAACAAAGACAGAAAACCCCCAACACATCTTCACTATCACTAATCAGTTTATTTGTCCCCATCACCAGTATCCCCATCCCTTGATTCTACAAACATTGCACCATACTCATAACTACCAACCTTTTGAAACCGAAAAGACTGACCACGCAAATTAATTCTTACTTACACTTACACAACCAGCCGTAATACTCCAGAAATTATTGATAATCCAATTTAAATTAATCCCCTTTCAATCCAAAACAAAAAGCCACCCGATAGCTGTCCTTCCTAGTGAAGTGGGACGACAGCTTTGCAAACTCAAAATGGTGCCTCCAAACTTTCACCCCAAACTCTCTGCTTGTAACTGTATCATAGGGTTTCTTAAAAAAAAAAAAACCCAGCTATCCCTCATACTAATGTACATGCTTTTCAAAGTAAATATTTATGTACTTGTTGGCAGCTATGTTGCATGTGTTATATTTCTCATAAATTGACCCCCAATTTACTGTCAAACCATATTGTAATATCATCGAAAAAGGGGAGAGGGACAAGAGAAGAATGGATTCTTCACTGCAGGAAAAGTGGGAAAACTAGAGTGAAGAGCAAATCAGTCCTATCGATCCAATGAGTGCAAAAGACATCATAATGAAATCAGGTGCAGGGGTTCATCATTTCTGCTCTCACTCATGAAAATGTTATATTTTAGATGCTATTATCCACTATTTTGGCTATCTCAGGGTGAATTAAAAGGAAATAGGAAGAAAGAGGATTGAAAGAGTAAAAAGAAAGAAGATGAACCTATCCGCAATATCCGCCAACTGCCTGCCTATTACTTGGCTAAATTAATTCAAGTTTCCTACTAAATGGACAAAAACAGTTAGTGAAAAGCCTGAAGAAGGCAGTGTGTGACTAGTTCATAACATTCCCCAGTAATGAAAATATAAGAACATAGGACCAGCTTCACATTCATCCCAAGAAGCTGTAGAACAAAGACAAAAAAAAAAAAAAAAAGAACAAATCCAAACAACTCCATCTTTACTAACACCTACCAAGTTATGTGTCCCCATCACCAGAATCATCATCCCTCTATTCTATGGACATCGCATGTATGTTTTACACTTCTTACAACAGAAATCAGTCTATTGTAATATTAATAACATTAGAAAAGCGAACTCTAAATTTCATAGCACCGAGAGGGAGGGGGGGAGCAAAGAATGGATTCTTCACAGTGGAAAACTAGAATGAAAAGCAAATCAGTCCTATCGATCCAATGAGTGCAAAAAACATCATATAATGACATCAGGCACAAGGGTTCATCATTTCTGCTATCACACATGGAAATAATATATATATATAATAAATGACTAATCTAGATGCTGTATATATATATATATATATATGTATAAAAGGCTCATTTAGGTTATGTACCTGTACTGAATGAGATGAAAAGTAATGAGCAACTACAACATTAACTTAGTGAAAGTGTCTTTTGCTGGTTTCATTGAAATTTGCCCTTTTCACCATTGCGAAATAAAATGAAACAGCAAGACAAGAGATTTACATTATAACATTAGTGATGGCTGCTAACGATATTTTACAACTCGCTCAAAAGTATCCTATATGAACCTCACCAAAAAAAAATTTTTTGTTTGTTTACACACACGTTCGATAAAATTTCCACATGTTAATAATTGATAATGTCCTAGCCTTTAGCCATATCTTTTGCCTTGACAGGGCCTTTCATTGCACACAACCCCAATGCATAAACGTAATCAGTATGATCGAAGTCAAATAACTGACAAAATATCGTGGAACATGGAAGTAAGTGAAACTAATGGCAGCAGTGAAATTAAGTTTTGAACGCAAGTGATAATTTCTAAATAAACTAAAACACACCCTACGTCCACAAAACAAATAATACGTGTGTTGTATACGAATTCTAAGATATTCCTTGAGTGATACAGATATCAGAACGGAAATATCAACAAAAAAAAGAGAAGATTTTCATCATTCCTGTTCTTTCACAGATTGCCCCTTAATCTTTATACGAAATAATTTAACTAACGCCTGTAATAAAAATTGTCCAGGCCGTTGCTTTTTCAAATGCCCAATTAACCCATTCGCCGACATGTAGGCTATACGTAAAATTCTATGGGCTAACATATGCTATGAATTATGCCATGTGCCCGTAGAATTTCAGTTTTGTGAATGCTATGCCATGTGCCCGGAGAGTTGACGGGCTTATGACACAACATATTTCAATAGGTTTGTTGAGGTGTCTAAGGGACATAACTGTTCAAAACCCTTGCATATTGTTTAAATGACGTCCCTTCAGCAGGTTAACCCACAGTTTCTCACAGGAACTGCTGTTTTGTCTCCTGGGCAGGGAAAGTGTTAAATGGAAGCGTTATAATGCCCCAAAGGAAAAAAAAACAACCCCAAAGAAGCAAAATAATCAACACACAAAACTTACATCTTGGCCAATTTGGGCGCTGCCCCACCAGTGACCTTGGCCACGCGCAGGGTCTGAAGCTCCTGCAGAAAAAAGAAAAGAAAGCAACGCATGAAATTTACATTCTATCAAAGAAAGCGATGACATACAAAGAAGAAAACCGTGAACATACGTGACTTGCAATGACATGGATTCCTATGCTTTTAAATACACCGTTGCCTTGAAACAATTTAGTCAAATTTATCAACACATGACTAAGCCTACAAGTATTGTATTGTAAAAAACAAACTTATTCGCCATGAGGACCAGTTCAAAAGGCAAAATTTTATGTCTCAGAAACATGTTGAAAAATTAAAACAAATCAGTCAATCAGACTATAATATAATCTATTGCTTCTAACACTGTTACCACCAACATACATAATTTTTGCCTGGTCTGGAAGTGTTGAAAACTCAAATGAACATATTCTCTGCTGTAAATTGAAGTGGATATATTTACCACAGAATGTGTTGAACACTTGCCATAGAATGCAAAACTACTCGTAATCCAAGAAGAGCACCGGCCCTCTATTTAGCAGACCTGCCACTCTAAAATTTAAAAAACCAGGATCTAAATGCTAAAAAATCAGGATAGATGAACGATTTCAGGTATAGAGTCAGCCGGTCGCCTAATCTCAAACTTAATAATAATAAAATGCGGTCATTGTTGACGCTGGTCCTACCTTTTCCCAAGTAAAAATATCCATTACCCCCCCCCCCGCCAATAAAACCTGAATTCTAGTACTAAATGAGCATTACAGTTGCCTCCTTCCCACTCATTGTTTACATACTGAAAGTGGAAGACACACTCACTTTTCCTCTCTTGCTCATGAGTGGTCACTTATCTTGCTAATCATTGCTATCATATTTTCACATACTTCACACAACACACATACCCACCCCACTCCTGCTAACCGGTCAGACATACGTGCAAGACATACCTGCCAAGTATCATCCAACCTCTATTCTTCCTTGCATTTGCCTTTCACTTCATAAATTGTTGCTCATTCCCTCTCCAACACACACACTCACATACATTCGCACAAAACACTCACGAAAATGCTCTCTATTTCTCTTTTTACACACACAGGACATTTCTCTCTCTCTCTCTCTGACGACACGCGTGTGATTGCACTTTACTGCAGGGGAGTTATATTGTTTCAAAGATTTTAATTCCGACTTGATTTAGGTGTATTATATCTACTTAAGAGTACAGATCATCTAGACGTCCCTAGTACTAGGGATGTTTAGATCTAGATCTAACAAGTCATTGAATATCAGCGAAGCCTTCTGCCTCATCAGTTAGAAATTCAAGGCTCTAGTAATCGCGGTAGGCCTCAATAATGTAATCATACAGCGATTTTTGAAGTTCGAACAAGTACAGCATGAGTACTCTGAAGAATGGACAAAGAGAACAAAGTATTAGCGAAGAATCCGGCTATTGGCTGAATAAAAATGAAAATCGCACGCCGATTATAAGGAACAATGCCGCCCAGGCAACGACTGCAGTTGTATTACAAAAAAATCGGGACGGGCCAACGAAAAATTGGAATTACGCTAAAAAATGGGGATGATTCCTATTAAATCGGGGTAAACGGCAGGTCTGATTTAGGGTGTGTTGCGGTTGGCCCCGGAAGCACACAGGCCCTATATTTAGGGCCAAACACCTAGCCTTCTTGAATGGAAATGTCCATTTTTCCTTATGATGTAGTTTGACCATTTGAGATTACAATCCGTGCAAGCCTAAGTTGATTGCATGGCTATCACTACTATTGTTTAGTCCTTAGTTTCATTCCTTTGTTGCAATAACATCTCAATATTAATTCTTCATCCCTTTCAATTTTCAGAAAATAAATGTTGTATTATGTATTGTATAGGTATTTTATTATCTGTTAACGTGAAATCATTATTTAAACTAAGTCTAAATCGTAGCTTCACCCCTTGAACACACTCGTTTTCTCATGCAAATGGCTGGGGCAACCCCTCACTGTAAGGTCACTTCTGGTAACACACCAAGCTTTTCTTGGATTAATTTCCAAGCAGTCAAAGTTATTACTTACATTCTTCAGCTCATCGAGCTGTTTCAGAAGATCTTCCTTCTTCTTGCCTCTCAAATCCTTTGCTTTTACTTTGGCCTGAAAAATAAAATATTCAATGTTACAACATTGAATGTAATATTAATAAGAGATCTAAATTATATAGGCCTAATGTACTAAACAAAAACATAATTTAGTCTTATCAGGGTTAGCACAGGTCTTGCCCCTGAATAAAACTCATGAGCTACAGTAATACTAATACTCAATAAAATAAATCTTAAATCTGAAAGATAGTTCAAAACCACTATGGTACTTTTTAAAAATTGCATTCAAAGGGGATATCAATTCTTAAGGAGTTCCCTCGACGGAGCACACATTGATTGTTTCCTTGTGAAAATACATTTTTTCAGTCATTTAAACCTTTGACATAATTGGAAACTAGATCTAGAGCAAAAGTGAGGTGCGCTTGGTAGTGACCTAGCTTGCACTGATTTACGCTGGATTAAATACCGCTCAAGGTAAGTACCTAGTACTTTGCTTAAGCTTAGGTAAAGTCAATTCGGGTACGCTGATTACTGTGACTGAGTACCGCTTACTACTAGATCTAGATCTAATTAGTCTTAGAAGGCTGTGTCGTGTTTTGGTTGAGGACGTGTGAAACAAAGCCCTGTCGCGTTACTCTCAAATTCAAATTCTAATGACACTAGACGTAGTTTCTAATGCAAAATTCAATAAGCTTTCTTTTGATAGACTCATCTCTGTAATTATTACATAAGTGACTACAGAAAACTTTAATCGCCTCAGACGAGCTCTTAACTTTGACATTGGCGGGACTATGGGGTATCGTAATGCCTATAATTCATTGAGCTATCGCGCAACATGAAGAAGAGAGAGGGGTGTCTGGCGAGCTTATTTTTCACTGGCTCGCCACTAACTTTCGTGTATGACCACCCTTGTTTACTAGAGTCACATTCCCTTTCACAGGACACATGGTTGGAAAGGGCTTGAATAGATATGTCCAATGATGTAAGCCATATTACACTACTATGTTGTATAGAATCTAGGAGAGGGGACAAGATAAAAAGGACAGAAAATTAGCGAAATCTGCGACTCATACCGTGGTGAACGGAAAACAGTAGGGGGGTGGATGATAAGCTATTACTAACCTACTGACCAACTCGTATTTTTAACTATAATATAGGTTAGATCTAGATCTATATTGGTTCCAAATCAAGCTCGCGTAGGAAAGGGATAAAATATATTAGGAGACGTACGTGTGGGGTGATGGACTAGAAATACAATTCAATTTTTAATCTAGAGTCAATAATTTCCATTTATATCGACAACAAACAGACCATGCCCAATGAAGCTATCGCAAATAGGTTATTTCACTATGTTAGGATATTACTAATTTTTCAAGGTATTTTTGCCTACTTTCATAAAATACACATATCTCAAAACAAAATATTGGTTTCTGAAGCTTAAACAAGAGGAAAATATCTCGGATGGGAGTTAATAAACTGATTAGAAGATGGATCTAAAACGCTGCTAAATTATAACCTACCATTTTATTTCTAGTACGAGTAGGAAAGGAAGAGATGTTGAATAGCACTTTTCGATTTCCGGTTTCGCTTTCAGTTTCACTGCCAGAGCCAGTTTTCTAAGCCGACGTAAAAATTCAGCAAAATTGGAAGTCCTTTGCTCATTAAGAATTACCACGTTACAAAATAAGAACAGTATCTCGTAAATAGATTCAGACAGCGAAAAATACCAAACAAACCGAAAAATAAATGTCAATAAAAATAAAAATAAATAAACTCTGAGAAGAATTCCTTGTGGTAATAGAACGAGCTCAAGAGATCTCTTTATTTCTATTTAAACCAACATTTGTTAATCTGCCTTCCTTGTTTCCGCTTGTGCTTCCGGGGTGTATCATTACTAAAGAGGAAGCGGTTAGCTCTTTCCCGTGACGGACCACGACTTTTGCTTCAACAACTTTAGATCAATCTGTTTTTCTCGAAATCCATTCAACCTGTTTCAGAAATAGCAATCATGTCAAAAAATACAGGCTCCAGTAAGTTCAGGAAGGTAGATGTTGACCAGTATGACGAAGACCGGTAAGTAGCAAGTTCGGATTCTTCTCAAAGTGGGTGTGTGTACAACTGTAGTACACACTAGTGTTATAGTGTGACATATAAATTTGGAATCTAGAATATCTGAGATGATAACATTCGACATTCTGGACGACTCCTATAGCCGGACACACGGCGTAATTTTCGTTAGGATATAATCTGCCTAAGGGATCTGACGTTGGCTCAGGGTCAGAGATGGTGATGTGTAATGTGTGCCCGACTATTGGTTGGGATCCTTCCGAAAATTTAATCAGATCGATTTGATTTACCTGCATCCACAACTAAGGTGATCTCTTGGTTTTGGTAGAATTTAAAATTTGCCCTGACTGTCGTGTTAACAGCCAAGGGATCTTTAACATGCACAGAATGAAGTCGTCTGCACACGGGACCTCCTTTTTATCGTCCGTCTCCGATAGGACTAGGTCACATCAATCCATCTAGATCTAGATCTACTCTAAGTGGACCAGGAGGGGGGGGGGGTGCGGTAGAGTTTGCTCGAAAAAAACTCGAGAAAATTTTTTCAACCGTTGGCAGGGCTCGAACCCACTACCTTTTGGTTGATAGGCTGACACTTTGTCTCTGGACAACCGAGGCCCCAATTTTCAATGAAGGGAGATGATGATTATGGCTTCTTATTTTGTATTGTAGGCAAAATCTTCTAGATCTAGATCTGTGTGGTCAAAACTCTATTGTTGCATTTCTCAAGTTTTTGTGATATTATCCATGTTAGATAATCTCAGCCATGCGCCAGTTGTGTTGATAAACGCAGAATAAGGAAGGGGGGGGATTAATTGATGACCAAAACATTTTCAGCAATGCAGACGACTGTCATCTGTAAGACAAAACAATTTTGACCTGCTTCCTTGTGGATGTTGGATTTATTTACTGACACCCATACAAAATCAAACCTTTTTAGACACAAGAATCCGTGTAGATCTATAATGAGTCGATGCTTAAAACTTTGAACAGTGGCTAGTGTGTACTTAGTCTTTGTTGTCAGATGTGGTGAGATAAAAATGTTGATCTTTGACAGGCACTGTCACGCATGACAGCTGTTGGAATGAGATGCCGGAGAGACCTAATCTTGGGAGTGGGGGGGTCAGTCTTATCAGCCTTCAGGCATTGTGATGAAAAAGGATTCATAATCTGTATCCCTGCACAAGTGTAGGTCTCATTTATCCCCCAGCAGGCCATTCCATTCAAGGTCCTTCTCAACTCCTGAAGGAGCATACAGTACAAGCCTGGTAGGCTTTACGTACTCACACTATGACAAAATCTTTCTCTACCTGTAGCTGGGCACTTACTCACACCTGAGTCAAATGAGGAAAGTAGCGGGAAGTACCTTTTCCAAAGAGTACAACGTTGTTAAGCAAACCGACCTGTGTCAACCATGATTATAAGCTCACAACATTTCTGTTCAGCTACGACACCTCGTAGATAGATGTGACAGGAAGCTGTTCTGTAGTCGGGTCCGGTCATTATGTTAACATCTATCACAGTCCCTGAATTCTCCAGGTGGAAAAGAAAGCAAGTTAGTTTACTGTTAGATATCTAACAGGAAGTAAAATGCAGTCAAATCTAAATGTAATTATGCCTGGAATATCATCTTCTTGGCCAGAAGGAAGTAAAGTATTCATAGTAATCATAGTCTAGTGCTGTTTTCTATTGAATCAGGGAGTTTATTTTTATTAATAACATTTTCTCTAAAATGATACTGGGTTTTTATGTACAGTGGAGTCCACATAAAGTTTACTCGCTTTTTATCGTCAATTTGCATTTAACATTGATTTTTTAGGCGTGCTTTTTTTTTCCCCTCAATATTTCACTGTCCCTCGATTCGGATTATGTCACCAATTTAGGGAAGTGGTTCCGTTTAAAGTCAACTCAATCAGCTGTTTCAGGAAAGCCTGTAGACTATACCTATCACCTTAACGTCTGAGTTATGTGTGAGATTAGCTTTGTGAATGTATGTTGTAATGTATTACATATTAGGGCTTAGCTTGTTCTTGACTTACCTGTCTAATCTCACTTGGTAGACTCACTTCACCTTGCGGCACAGTCACCACATCAACATCGCTCTTTACTTCTTTTTCAAAATAGGCAATGGCTTTGTGTTCACACATGACTTACCAAATCTATTGTTACCGTCAGGAGAGTTATAATCAAAAGATAAAGATACTTTTTTTAAGAACGCAATTACCGTGCATGTTTGTTTTCTTTTAAAACGGTTAATGTCAACCTTGCTTTTAAAGTCAGTTGTCTTTAGCGTATTCCACTGTATTATAATTTATTGTTTGTTTGTTTTTCCGATTTTTTTCCCTCTATAAAAATGAAAGTTTGCTGTTTCAGATTTGATGATGAGGAAACAGATGCTGGTGATCAGGGACCAGTTGAAAGTGAAGTGAACAGCCTGTTGGCGAGATATCCTTTTTATGTTCACACTTAAGACAAGTAAAAACAACACCAAAACAGATTGTCATTGTTCCTTGCTTTTGTTTATTTTGTTTGGTTTGATACGTTCATATTTTTTTTTTTTTTTTCTAGTATTGCCTGCATACTGACTCAGAATGATTTATGAAATCACCCGTGATAAAATCACATAAAAAAGGATTTGACTCTTTGAAATCATAATGTCTCGTTGTGAATGCTGACAGTCAATGTTCCCACTTATTTTTTTCGAGTCTGTGTGCACACATTTTTAAATGTTGTGCAAATTTTGATGAAAAAATTCCAGATGGTGTGCACTGTGTGCATGATTAAGAACGTTGGACAAGAACAGTTTTTTTTATTGGTCTGCGCAGACATTTCTCAACGGTGCACGCCTTTTCTCCATGGTGTGGGCTCACATATGTGCACAGCGTAGAGGGAACATTGCTGACAGTACACTGATAAATGTATTGACTTGATCAGTTGTAATGAGGAAGAAGAATGAAGTATGTTTTTATACAAGTATTTTATTGTTACATTGTCTGACTATAATGTTTGGCCTTAACAGTTCTCACAGATCAGTTTAAAGAAGCCTTGTTGAATGTGTTGAACAATGCGCCAATTGGTTCTAAAAATCAAGCCGTCAAGGTAATGAATATAGAAGTAATTACTTTAAAATACAATTGTTTATACTTTGTATTATTATATCATTAAATTTTATGGCTAGGCACAGGCCATGGCTTTATGCCTTATTACCACAGCACACTACTCTCCTTTGCACACAAGAATTCAATCTCACCATGAGATGCAGGGTACACAGTTTAGAGTTGTTTTTTTTTTATGGACAAGCCTTCTTTTAAAAGCCTTTAAATAACCGAAGGCCCTGGGAATCCTTGAATTTTTAAATATTTGGTCTTGACAACAGCTGTTGCTTACATATTATTTTGTTATTATTATTTAATTTATTGTTGTTGATGTTATTTTTAACAAAAGCCAGAATAGCGATGATTAAGACTGTCTCTGTCTCTCCCTCTGTCTGTCTGTCTCTCTCTCTCTGTCTGTCTCTCTCTTTTTATCTATTATATGTCTTCTCTTGTCTGTCTCTTCTCTCTCCCTCTCTGTCTTTTCTATCTGTCTCTCTCTCCCTGTCTGTCTGTCTCTCTGTCTGTCTGTCTCTCTCTCTGTCTGTCTGTCTCTCTCTCTCTCTCTCTCTCTCTCTCTCTCTCTCTCTCTCTCTCTCTCTCTCTCTCTCTCTCTCTCTCTCTCTCTCTCTCTCTCTCTCTCTCTCTCTCTCTCTCTCTCTCTCTCTCTCTCTCTCTCTCTCTCTCTCTCTCTCTGCTAGTGCATTTAGGTGGGAATACAAATGTGTACTTACAAAGTTATCTTATCACTTATATCATAGATGACATAAAACTGAAAAGGTAGGAGAAATTCAAGAAAATCTTTCTTTTTTTCCCTGTTGGTTCGACCGCTTTCGGATTAAGTGTTGTCTACTTTATTTTTAGAGGCGCGGTAGCTCAGTCGGCAGGGCGTCTGACTACTACTTAGGAGGCCTGGGTAAATTTTTCTGGCCCTATTGTCGACCCAGCAGTAAAGTGGGTAACTTCTTATTCAGACTTGGCGAAAGTAGAGGCGGCGTGGAAAGCAATGGCAAACTACCGCAGTATGCCTAGAAAATCAACTCTTCTTCTGTTTACCCTACGCTCAACTTTGAGTATGGGACTTACTTTACATTACTTTACTTTATTTTTACATGAGTTTTTATCTTTTTAGCAAATTATGTGAAAAGAATGGAAGTTCAATAACAGTTTCTAGTCTTACAGTTTGTTGTCACCAAAATCTTTTTTAGATGTAAAGATGGCTATTATTATTTCAAATTATGAAAAGAATTGAAAGGACAAAGAGTGCGAATTATTATATTGTACATACATTTACAGTGAGAAAAATGACAAAGTCAGATAGACACAAGACGAATATCAGATTTTGTGGCTGTGTTTACTGTTATGAGTGGCGGACTTTGGATGATGAGATCCCGGGTTCAAATCCTAGCAAGGCGAGGGCCAACATTGTGTTCCTTGAGAAAGGCACTTGTGATTAAAAAACTGTGTCGCTAGCGTCCTGTCCAGGAGGTGATTATAATCACCCATTCCACTTCACACTGCAGAAACTGGGATAAGCTTCGCTCTGTGAAAATTTACTTTTTTTTAAACTGTTATGTGTGCTTGGTAACAATTCTTTGAATTGCATGAAATATTTCATGTATTTATTTCACAGATCCCTCTTTTTCTGTATCCTATCATTAGATTTTTTTTCTTAACCAATTGTTAGCTACATCACGCCTGTTTGTTTTCAGGATAAAGCAACCAATTTGGTTGTCAAAGTTCTTACATCTTACAAAGGAGATATTGACCAAGCCATAAAAGCCTTAGATGGCAAAAGCCTTGACACGTTGATGAAGTACATTTACAGAGGATTTGAAATTCCCTCAGAAAACAGTAGTGCAACCTTACTGACATGGCATCAAAAGGTAGGAGTAAAAATGTTAGACATTGGGGGTGGGGGGGGGGGGGGGTGGTGGTGGTGGTTTGCATGAAAATACATATATTTTTGATTTGCTCCTTTTTCTGATTGATTTAAAGAATTGTTCTCATACAAAAATATCTCCTCTTCTTAAAAAATTTTCAGTGAGGTTTTCTTCCAGTTTAAATAAAATCATGTTTGCTTGACATTTAGACATACTTTTGCTTCATTAACACTTTCACATTTAGCAACTCTGAGTGAACATTGATAGAATAAAAGAACAAAGAAAATTATATTTATTTTGTGCACGTATAGAGATACATGTACAACGGCCTTGAAAATGACATTCAGGAAGGAATAGTTGCTGGTAAACGTGGCAGAGGACATCCATTAGGAAGAGAGACATCACAAAACAACTAGACAACTGTGATTGTGGCTGCACGCATCAAAGAACTGATTTCAAAGGGGTTGTCAGGAAAGCTATGCTCCGAAAGGGACATGCTTCTTGGAATAAGAAGAAAAGGGTTGATCTGATTATAAGTTACGCTGTTAATGGTTAATGTGAAATTTAGTTTGGGGACTCAGTAGTCCAGAGGCAAGGTGTCAGCCTTTCTCAACCAAAGGGTCGTGGGTTCAAGTCCCGATGGTACATGTAGAAATATTTTCTTTTTTTTTTTACAAGTAAAACCTACTGATAGGCGGATTGACACCTAGTCCCATCGGAGGTAGACAATAAAAAGGAGGTCCCATGTGCAAATGACAACACTCTGTGCACGTTAAAAATCCCTTGATTATTCACAAGGCAGTCTGGAGATTTTGTTAAGAATCCCACCAAAAGCCCCAAGATCACCTTAGTTGTGAATGGGAAAACAAATGTAGTTTGTGTTTCTATGATATGAAACATGAGAAGAGGAAATGAAATGACCGATTATGTTTTATGTACATAATATATCAAAACTGATTTTTTTTTTCCCCCAGACTTTTGCTGTTGGCGGCCTTGGCAGCATTATGCGAGTGATGACAGATAGGAAAAGAGTGTAGAGTTGAACATCTTCCCAAACCAGCTTTAGTTTGTTGAAATTGTTTGTCTCTTGAAAAGTGGTCTGTGGGCGTGTGTGATGAGTGAAATTTGATTGAGTGTCTTATCTTGCTGCAGAATCTTTGTATGTTATGTTTATCTTCTTTTGTCCTTGTTGCTAAGAATGTATATTGTAATTAATATTTAGTAACACAGTTTCCGCATTCACCGTGACTTCATTTTTTTCTTTTTCTAACGACTCAAATGTTTTCTGCTTGTTCTATACACATGAAAGGGGGATAGGCAGTAGGATCGTACCTGTTATTGAAAAGTTTTGGTGGGATATATAAATATAATCTATCAGCTCCTATGTATGTAAGATATATAATACATTATTATATATTGATATGCTATAGGTAGTGGTGTTTTTGTAGACATTCTTCCCCCCCCCCTCTATTATTTGTTTAGGGTGCAGGGAAGCATGGACAAAGAGATGTGTCTCTTTCACTCTTACACGACTTATATTGCATAGTACTGTACTACGGTAAATGGTAGTGTTGGTAACCTAATCATTAATAGGCTGCTGGGATCTGGGGGTGCTGGGTTTGGATCCTGGCAGTTGTGTTCCTTGGGAGAGACGTTTGATAAGCATTGTCCGAATTGACCCCAGGTATATAGTAGTGTATGGTTTAGTAGCGTGTGCTGGGCGATAAAAGCTGTGCTGCTATAACTAGTGTTTTGTCACGAAGAGCCTTATATTATATTAATAATTATCACCTATTCTCATTCCAGCTACAGAGACTGGGATGTGCTCTGACTGTTTTAGTGCTTGTTTACTATCACATATATATCGTATTCATTATTCAAGGTGGTAGGTTGATAGGTTCGGTCGTTAAGTTTTCCTTTCTAAACTGTCTATTTCATCTGTCTGTTCTTTTCACCCATTGGGCGGTCGGGCGGCGGGTGCTGCTGGCAGGTCTTACTTCCTTCCTTTCAGTCTTTGGCTTATCTTTCATCCTGCTGTTTCCTCTTAATTCACCCTGAGATCACCGCAAATGGTGTATAGGGTAAATTTTAAAGAAACAAGCTTTCCACCTGTCTTAGTTTATAGTTATAGTAACTATTGTTTTTATGTTGTGGGTTGTTTTTTTATATTTCTGTCAACCTACTCACTCAATCGTTCAGTTGTTCTGTTTTATTTGTTATAGTTAATTATGGCTGTCATTGATTTTTTAACATTTTTAATCAAATCTTTATCTTTGTGTAATAGCAATGTTTGTGTCAATAATAGATATTTGTTTTCAAAGATAAGGAAATAGGTTGTTTTTTCAAGTTCATGTGTTTTTTTTTTTTTTTTAGTGTATTGATTGATTGATATTATTTTATTTTTTTATCATTGTGGGTGTTATTTGCTTTTTTGATTGGTAATTTCCTTGTTGGTTTCAAGGAGTCCATTAACTTTTTGATTTCATTGTTTTAAAAAGAATTACGTTTGTATGATTGTTGCTACGGTCGTTAAATAATAAAATTGAGGGAAAGCATTTATCATTATCATGCTGCCAACTAATGAATTGTTTTGTCAGGTCACAGCGTTCCTCATTAGCTCCGAGACTACCTAACAGTAGTTATAAAAATCCACAGTGTGTGTGTGTTTGGGATGCGAGTGAACAAAGAAACGACCATTTTCGTTTAAAGAGATGAGAAAAGACTCAATGCATGACTCTAAGAGGGTGATAATTACACATTTCAGGTAAATCTCAAGATGTTGTTGTTTCACTAATCATGTTAATGATTATTTAATATTGTTATTATAACAAGGAGAAGAAGATGCAAAGAAAAAGGAAAAGAAGCTCCGAAGGAAAAGAAATAATTAGAAAAAAATATGATTCGTAATCATGAAGATACATTGTCTCATATTATTATCACTATTATTATTTCTCCATGAATGTGTATACAATTTATCATTCTGATTCAGTCAAGATCTCCTGATTATTCTTTTGTAATCAAATTTGTTTACATTTAAAAAGGTAATAAAATGGGCTTCCCCTCCATAGATTATGTAGATCATGAATATCCCCCAGGAACGTATTCACATACATATATATATGTATATTTACAAAAATATCTAGCTATGAGAATAGTGAGATAGCCATAGAAAGAAAAGCATGCTATGTACCAAACTAGTACTAAGATCTTCCTCTATGTTTGTGAAGGGATAAACACCAGAGTTTTAAAAGGTAGTTTTCCTTCCTCACAAAGTTATGAAGCAATTGAAATGCTCCCCTTTTCACTTTCACCAGACCTTGAATTCTCATGGACATAGAGAAAACCAAAAAAGTCATGCTTCATTTTGTTTGATTTGGTTTTTTGTGTATAATAATAATGTTATTACTAATTGCACATGATTTAAGGGATTCTAATAACATTTGAGAATTTTAGTGGAAATGAAGAAGAAAACAGGAGAAAAACATGTCTTATCAAGTCGACATGCTCACATTTTTCTTGAAGTTTATTTTCTGAATGTGAAACTGTGTTTTGATTCATGTAGCACTCTTGTAGTTATGCTGCCACTTCCCTTCCCCCTGCCCCTCCATGTTTCAGGATATGTGTGTATGCATTGCTGCAGCAGTTAAATTATGACCCTCATAGCAAGTCATGCACTGAGTTATATATAGCTATTCCAATATCATAACAAAATGGTGTTACATTGTTTGTTATGCCCTACAATAAAATGTATATCTTTCCATTATTTATTTCAAAATGTTGTGTTTGCATATTGATTGATTTTTTCTCTCCTGTTTTAGTCTTGTGCATAGTATATTTGTTTTTAAGTCACTAGGGACTTAACGATGGAAATTGAATAGCATGATTAAACTGAGCGGTTGGTGGGCGTTGCTTGGGTAGGTTTTACTTCTTTCCTTTCACTCTTTCACTTTTCTTTTTTCTTCCTATATCCACTTAATTTGTGTGCAGTTAGTTAGAGGGTACCTGTTGATAAGTCCTAACTACTTCTTTCCTTTCAATACTTTTGCTTTTCTTTCATCTTGTTGTTTCCTCTTCATTCACCATGCAACAAACAAAGAAACAAACTGAACGCGAAACCGAATGAAACAAACTGTCTCCATTGTCGTGATATACACACAATAGCAATGCAAACTACTGCAGACACTAGACAGTAAACTTATGTCAAATGGCTTATTGGCAGTAATAATAGTAATGGCAGTAGATAAGATTAAGAGCTACTGGGAAGTCCTGCTTCTATTTTTTTTTAATCGACAGACAAGTGTTGAGGCACAATATCAGTAGTGTGATGTGAGTTTGTAATTGAAGTAATCACTCACAGTGACGTTGGTTGTAAAGCCTGGCTGGCCCATCTGTTTTCACAGCTTTGTAGAATGTACTCTTACTCTTATGAAATGTATTATTTTTCACACTCTGCTTTCCTCTCGGCATTCAGATGAGTAAATACATACATACCCAGCTTTTGGCAGAGAAGGGTGTTGTCAAAGTGTTGATATAATGCATCTAATAGTGACAGTAGATAGGTGTACAAGATTGAGACAATAGACTGTGAGTACGATATTATTGGCTGCTACAGTGAAAGTGAAAGGAGAAAGCAATCAATGATGTTAAATAGACTGGAACTAGAATAGATGACAGACAGTGACAGGGCGATATGCACACATGGCTGAGAGAGACTAGGATCAAAAGTTCCTTTAATGTCATTACGGCCTATAGAGCCAGAGCTTATCTCACTTTCCATAGTGTAAATAAAGCAGAACAGGTGATAAATAAAAACCACCTCCTGGACAGGACACTCGTCTGATGCAGATTTTAACTCCCAAGCTACTGCTTGTACCCATTTACACCTGAGTAGAGTGGGGAAACACGTTTTAAGTGTCTTTCCCAAGGAACACAACATTGGACCTAGCGTTACTAAGATTTGAACCTGGACCATCATGATCCCCAATCCGGCAGCCTAACCGCTCGGCCACAGATAATAGGATCAGGGGGAAACTTAATGTCCAAGGGCTATCTGCAGTGATTGGCTCTTGAATCTCATTGTGTGTACATTCATGTAGTTGTGTGGGTTTGTTTGAGTTGAGCCTGAGCATGATAATGATAGTGATGATAGGTTTACACTGCCATTTCTTTTACAACGCTTAGAACAACCAAAGCATTAGTAGATCCATATTCCCCGAAATGGTTACCGGTTTCGCCTTTGATTTGATTTTCCAAGATGGTAACCCAGAAAGATTTCAAATTCAAGCTAAAAAATTGTAGATGAACTTGATAAAGAATGAGACCCCAGCTTCGTGAAAACTACACAAAAGTATGAAGTATCCAGATCTGTCATATTCCTTCTCTGGAAAAAGTCAGACTTTCAAAATTTGTTACGGAAACAAGAAAGTAAAAACAAAAGAACATTCAAAGAAAAGGACATCAATTTTGCTCTGAACCTTCGGCTGGAGCAGGAAAGAAATTCCAAAATGTTGGATTGTCAGGATTAACGCTTCAGTCTTAAAGGAAAAGCCCAAACAACTGGCTGCTGAGATGGGCCACAATTCCATGTCATCAGAAATACTATAGTTTCAGGCATAATCTTACTCTTAGCCTAAAACGTGAGCATAGCGAAAAGCCAGTAATGCATATCATGGGTGCAGCTGACAAATGGGTTTTAACGAAGCTAAAATAATTGATGGCCAAGTATTGTCCAGACGAAATAGGCCCTTACTACCAAGGTCTAAAGGCAAGGTATTTGCCTCTTAACCAAAATTTCTGGGTTCGTGCTCCAATGGTTGAAAAATTCTCTCAAGTTAGTCCGAATGAAACCCACCCACTCACTGGTCCAGATAATGACACCAAGTCCCATCGGAGACGGATGATAGAAAGGATATCACTGTGTGCAAATCACAACACACTGTGCACATCAAAGTTTTTTAAAAATCCTACTAAAAACTCCGAAATCTTCTTAGTATTTAATATTGGGTGTGGGTAACATTAATTAAATAAAAAAGACAGGTAGGTCTATCCGTTGGTTAGTTGTTTTTTGTTTGTTGGGTTTTTTTTGGCTGGGGGGGGGGTAATTTCATACTGATGACGCCGTA
>JAXRKP010000066.1:242500-255000 GCA_037039925.1 Doris montereyensis | reverse complement strand
TGGATGTAACATGTAAATTGACTAATGTTTGGTAGACACGGTAAGTAAATATTGTGTGTAGAGATATTGTTTGTCTTTCTTATCCCTATCATTCAAAGAAGCTATTTATCATGAGTGTCGTTATTGTATAATATGTGTGATGTGTGTATGTGTGAAATGTAATCACACTTGTACTAAAGCAACGCAGCAGTGATCTCGTTGTTTTAAGTTTATCACATTATATATTAGAAGTAGCAAGTATTAAATTGGATACAGTTGATGTACCAATACTTAACGGTAGCATGTCTCGTTGTTTTATGTTTTCATTTTATAGCCGGGAAAGGGGGTGGGTGGGGGTCAAACAAAAATATGTACAAGTAGTTATACTTTGAGAGAATAACACCCACAACATACACCTGTTGACGTACAGTTCTTGTAGTCAATTGCGATTGTCACGTGACCATTCTTAACACCCTTAAAGGCCACGGCCCTATATAAAGGGCATGCCATCATTGGACTGGGAAGAGTCACTAGTTCATATAGCCAAATACAATAAGTGACAACTCCACAAATAAAGACAGAACAAACATGTGACGTTTCGGGTATAACTGGTCAGACAACAAAGGAGAAATATCTAGAATCTAGATCTAAATACTACGCAGGCATCACACAATGTGATGTCAGAAGAAAAACAGAAAGGAGAAAGAAAGAAAAAAAGATAGTGATGATAAGAAACGTAATAGAGGAGGATGTGAAGAATGAGCGAGAATGGAAGGTTCAGATCTAGCAATGAAGATATAAGTTCAGAAGTAACACTAGTAACAGTGAGGAAGATGTCCCGATAGTAGTATGACAAAGAAGATGACTATAGATCTAGATCTATTAGCAATTAAAAAATGATAAATAACGTAAAACAACAAAGAGATGTGGCAATGTGAACTATCTAAATAGCTGTGAATAATACGGAGCCACAGTGGAGTGAAGTCAAAGACGAAATATGACAATAACCAAAGGCGAAATATGACAATAAGTGACAACTCCACTAATAAAGACAACAACATCTGTTTCGTGTTTAACCCTTCGTTTGAAACGAGAGAAATGTCTAGAATCTAGATCTAAGTACTCAGCTCAGGCATCACACAATGTGATCTGAGTGTTGTTAGAAAGTTGGTGATGTAAACTGACAACAGTGGCACTCAGTTAAATGTTTGCATTCATGAATGAATCGACTTGGATCATAATGACCTAGATGTCGACATAGAGTTATCAGAGGAAGAAATCTTTATTTTTCCTTCTCTGGTCTGGACAAATAATTAATGAACTAAATTTATGTCTCTTTATCAAAATATTAATGCCTGATGTTATCAGCTGTCAGAAAATGTATGGTTTTATATGTCTCGTATCGCTTATCACAGTTATACAGTTCCTTTTTCTACCCTTGTCAAAATCTTGACTATTCTTTTTGCCACGCGCAAATATCTCAACCCCACGTCCCTGAGCTGTAACTTCCGGTAAAATGGGAATAGCCCCTAGGGTTATCTGCCAAAAAAAAGAAAAGTTGCTAATTCTTTTAAAATCTCCAATGATAGCGAGACGCCTTGTAGTTTCTCTAGCCAATGAGAAAGGTTGATACATATTTTATTAGGGTACAGGTCAATGTCTTATGGGGCGAAGGGACCAGTTTCTTCAGTACGCTTTGGCCTACAATTGCACTCTTGACGCCACGTGAACTGAGTATAAACTCCGGTTTTGATAGACCTATTATTGGAGCTGGGAGTTTATTGTCTGTCTTGCTGAAAGAGTTCCAGGCACAAACTAGAAAGCTATTTTAGGCCTTGTCTGCCTTGTTGACTAAAAGCTACGCTACCCTTTCATTTCATGTATTTGTTATTTCTAAATACATATGACTGTATTTTCTCGTGTATTTTTCTTTTCTTTCACGCCCTCTCCTTTCCTCCTTAAAAGGCAATGTTTGTATCGTTTAGACAATGGGTAAATAAATAACTTTGATGCACGTGACAATTTGAAGAGGCTCTGGTTACTTTTCTAAGCATGATGTCATTTTGACTCCATCTCGTGTTCACATCATTTGGACTTTGGTCAAGCATCGACAAGGTATTTGGATCACTATACTTTCTGTCTGTCTGTCTGTCTGTCTGTCTCCGTTTCTCTGTCGCTCTGTTCTGTCTCTGTCTCTCTCTGTCTAAATGTGTGTGTCTTTCTCTCTCTCTCTCTCTCTCTCTCTCTCTTGTGCATCTCTCTCTCTCAAATCTCTAATCTCAATCTCTCTAGTGTCTCTCTCTGTCTCTGTCTCTCTCCTCTCTTGTCTGGGTCCAATGTAGTCTCTGTTCTCTCTGTTTTTCCCTTCACTGTCTGTATGTTTGTTTTTCTCTGTTTCTGTCTGTTTGTCTGTCTGTGACTGATGGGTCTGTCTGTCTGTCTCTCTCTCTCTTCCCTCTCTGTCTCTCTCTCTCTCTCTCTTTCTCTCTCTCTCGTACTCTCTCTCTCTCTCTCCTCTCTCACTCTGGGTATCTCAATCTCTCTCTCATCTCTCTCTCTCTCTCTCTCTCTCCTTCTCTCTCTCTCTCTCTCTCTCTCTCTCTCTCTCTCTCACTCTCTTTCCCTCTCTCTCTCTCTCTCCCCTCTCTCTGTAGTCACTCTTTCTTCTCACTTTCTCTCCCTCTTGCGTGGTGACTCGATGGGTCTCTCTCTCTCTCTCGTCTCCTCTCTCTTTTCTGGTGACTCGATCCCTCTGTCCTGTCTCTCTCTCTCTCTCTCTCTCTCTCTGTCTCCTCTCTCTCTCTCAAGCTCTCTCTCTCTTTCCCTCTTCTCTCTCCCGATCTGTGCTGCAATGTAGTCACAAGCTTCGTACTGCTCTTCTCTTTCGTGGTCTCTCTCCTCTCTGCCAATGTCTCTCTCGTTCGTATTGCATTTTCTCTCTCTTTTCTCTCAGAGCTCTCTCTTAAACTCTCTCTCTCTCTCTCCTACTCTCTCATTGTGATCTGCTCTTACCTCCTTTTCTCTCTCTCCCTCTTCTCTCTCTTTCTGTCAATCCACCTCTGTCCCCTGGGATCTCTGGCTCTCTGGGGAGAGGGGGAAGGGGGTGGGAGAGGGAAGGGGGTCTCTCTCTCTCTCTCTCTGGGGAGGGGAGGAAGGCGTGTCTCTCAAAAACTCTCTCTCTTCTCTCTCTATCTCTAAGAACTCTCTCTCTCTCTCTTGCAAGACTCTCTTTGCCTCTATCTCACTCAAGCCATTGGTCTCTCTCTGTCTCTCTCTCTGACTCTCTCTCTGTATCTACCAACCATATTTGTCCGTCCATAGTGTATGTCTATCTGCTCAATAGTTTGAATATTTGTCTCTTTTTTTCTTCTTCTAAGAATTACTCACTTGTTTGATGCTTGAATACTTGCCAAAATAAAGAAATAAATCGACTGTCAAAATAAGTTTTTTTTTTTACAGGCGTCACACTGATTGAGCATACTTTTGATGAGTACGGAGCCACTACTGAATGTTAAAAGTTCGATAAAATTGGAAAGCCCGGAACTTCTTGTTTGCTTGTAGACGCCAGTGCTGCGTAGCAACAGACTAATTGTCTTGGCATTAACCAATATTTGCAATGGAACAGTCCTCGATCAGTCTTGACCTAGATCTAAATCTTAGGCATAATCATCATAGAAATGGATAATTCATGTATTAATCTCAGCTAGAGTCTATACTTAGATCTAGATCTAGATATATATATCTGAATTATTGTCTGTCGGGCTATATTCTAGATCCAGAAGATATCTTATTACCGGTACATTTATCATGCTTAATTGAATCTAGAAGAATATATATACGTCTTATAACTTTAGATCTACGTACATTTGTAGATCTAGATTAGATTTACATTTAGATTCTAGAACTAGATTTCGGTCACTATATCTTTTAACCGAAACAAAATGGACGATAAAGATCTAGATGTATATCATGCAGATAGATTATATAGCTCTAGCACTTTCTTAAGATTCTAAATTCTAGATAACAATTGCTAGAATGTAAGCCCCATGATGTGAATTGTGGTTTAAGATCAAAAAGCTATTAATAGGCTTACATTTGTAGATTATATAATAACAATTTGCTTTTTTTGTATTGTGCATCTCATAGAAAATGTTGGGAATCCCTCTTTAAACTAGCTAGCTCTAGATCTAGCTTTATATCTAAATTAATAAATAAAAATATCTGAATTCTAATATCTGATTCGTGTTTCCATAGCTTCATATATATATTCCATATATATATCCTATATATATGGACATTCGTATTTCCATATACCTTTCTTTTATTATATATTCCCTATATATTTATATATATCGGGGACGCTTTTGCTAACTACGATGATATTATTAGATCTGGAACTTTGACTAAGGCTAGGCGCACACAGGGCAACCACGTTGCGCAACTGTTTAGTCACCCTCAAGTTGTGGCAAAACAAACTTTTTAGTCGCCAGAAACTGCAGTTGCCTGTGCGCGTGGTGCTTCTTTATTTCATTGTTTACACTTGGGCGACTAAACAGTTGCACAACTAAAGTTGCCATGTGCGATTAGCCTTTGTATGCATTTTCATCTGCTGTTTGAAACATAAAGGAACCGATTCAGAGCTATTAATTTGAAATCAAAAGACACTAAGTTGACTGAGCCTAGACTTAGATCTAGATCTATAACCTATATTTAATTTGCCCCCCCCCCCCTTTTCTCCATGTTTAGTTAAGATTTGGATTTTCCATGTTTATCGAACTTCAGAGCTGTGTCTATTAATAATGGTGAAACTGTAATTACAGCTTATGATTGTGAAAGAATTCAGTGACTTGTACAAGATGTGCTCCTATTGATAGTCAAACACATTACATAATGTATACATATGTTATGTAAAATTGAAGGTAAGTGGAATAGCAGCTGGGAAACAAATTGACTACTGCTCATGATTGCTCATGATGAGCCAGCCCAACATTTTCTCATGATGTTATATTACCATTGTTGTTTTGCAAGTTATGAATAATATGCGCGAAGATATTGTAAGAAAACCCTTTTTATTTAAAATAAAAAACAAATTGTTTGAGAATAAACGGAATAAAAATATGACCTATCATGATGTCAGTGAAGTCATTGTGTCCTTCAAACTTTAACTGTTGGATGTTTGAAACGTATGTGTCAATCGATATCAGGTTAGTTCTCTTTGTACTTCTGCTGAAACTGAAATGAAAGGTCTGTGGTTTTCTAATAATTGTAGGTTCAGGTCAATCACTGACCTTCTCATGCTCAAGCACATTCTCTCTCTCTCTCTCTCTCTCTCTCTCTCTCTCTCTCTCTCTCTCTTACACACAAACTCTCTCTCACTCTCTCTCTCTCTCTCTCTCTTCTCTCTCCCTTCCTCTCCCTCTCCCTCTCTCTCCTCTCCCTCTCCTCTCTCTCTCTCTCTCTCTCTCTCTCTCTCTCTCTCTCTCTCTCTCTCTCTCTCTCTCTCTCTCTCTCTCTCTCTCTCTCTCTCTCTCTCTCTCTCTCTCCCCCCCCCCTCTCGCTCTCTCTCTCATCTCTGTCTCCCTCTCTCTCTTCTCTCTCTCTCTCTCTCTCTCTCTCTCTCTCTCTCTCTCTCTCTCTCTCTCTCTCTCTCTCTCTCTCTCTCTCTCTCTCTCTCTCTCTCTCTCTCTCTTTCTCTCTCTCTCTCTCTCTCTCGTCTACACTGAAAGCGAAATATATATATATATATATATATATATATATATATATATATATATATATATATATATATATATATATATATATATATATATATATATATATATATATATTGAGAAGAAGCTGAAAGGGCATTCAAATAAAACGGGTGAATTCAAGAAGAAGAAAGGTATTCTCCAACGTTTTCAAGGATCTATTATTTGAAAGGTATTTTTCAGCACTGTCACTGTCAATGGTTTGTTAGATGAAAGGTATTTTTTCAAAATTGTCAAGGATTTTATTAGATCAAAGTTATTTTTAAACAATATCAATAATCTATGAGATGGAAGTGAGAGGTATTTTTCTACATGGCCGGGGATCTGTTACTAGATGAAAGGTATTTTTCACTTTGTCAAAGATCTATTAGATTTAAGGTATTTTTCAACATTATGAAGGATTCATTACTACTAATAGATGAGAGGTATTTTCAAGATTGACAATGATTTATTCCTAGATGAAAGGTATTTGTCAACATTTTCAAGGATTCATTACTAGATGAAAGGTATTTTTCAACATTTTCAAGGATTCATTACTAGATGAAAGGTATTTTTCAACATTGTCAAGGATTCATTACTAGATGAAAGGTATTTTTCAACATTTTGATGGATTTATTGCTATACTAGATCAAAGGTATTTTTTAAACATTTTGATGGATTCATTGCTATACTAGATAAAAGGTATTTTTCAACATTGTCAAGGACCTATTAGATTGAAGGTATTTGTTCAAACTTTGTCAAGGATTTATCCGATCGGTGGGGACTCGGTAGTCCAGAGGTTAGTATGTCGGCCTCTCAACCAAAAGGTAGCCCCTACGGTTACAACATTTAGTCGAGTTTTTTTCAAGCAAAACCTATCTTCCCCCCCCTGTGGTCCAGGCAGGTGGACGATACCTAGTCCCATCGGAGACGGACGATAAAAAGAAGGTGGTCCCGTGCAGATCATAACACTCTTTGCACCTTAAGAGATTTATTGACTGTTTACATTTACAGGGTACTCCGGGCAAAATTAAAATCCCACAAAACCCACAAGGTCACCTTAGTTATTAATGTGGGTAATATTAAATCAAATCAAAGTGAAATAATAATTTTTTTTTTAGAAAAACAGATCAAAGCTATTATGAGAAATTATTGTCAGGAATGTCTCCATGTCGTTTCTAAATTTTCTAGAACCCGATACATAACTACATTTTGGTGTTGACTATAGACTTGTTACATGTACCAACCAGCATCAGTAGAGGTGGAACAGAAATCAACGTTGCAAGCTTGAATGAAACATGAGCTTCAAAAACTCATCTAGATCTGCATTTTCTGGTGGACAATGAATATGAATTAGCCAAAGTGTCTCTTGTGTTGACAATGACTTTGGTAGCCCTTTGAGTTTGAGAAAGGAAGCCTACATAAGTCTGCCTTACTCTGCTTTGACACTGTCTCTGCTTGACACTGTCTCTGCTTTGACTTCACATAAAGCGGATATGACTCCATATATTCATAATCCGCTCATCTCCCCAACCTAGAGATTTCGATACGATTTCATAGAAATGACCAGCACACTAGCCTCCGAAGTGAGGTGGCAAATATCATGTGTAGGCTACTGATATGAGTCTTCACCCACTATCTAGATCTATTTGGACACTTACAGTACCGGTACTTACATATCAAACAAACTATTCGATACCGATGTCTACTGAGTCACTACTTCACATAAGCTAATCGATGCCATAAAATTATATGTAAATATATTTTATGATTCATCTATAGTGAGGTGAGATGAGAATAATCAGATAGGCTATTGATAAAACATTCTTTTCAAAGCCTTGCTAAAACAAGGGATGACATAGGTCGCTTAAACTTAAAGCGTGTCTTTACAATGTATAATATAAGTAAGTAGAAGTCAATTTTAAGTAGCACTTGAGTTCAGAAACGTTTTCGATGAACAAATTAATGAATCATATTATAAATGGAATTAAGGTCAATCGGGATTGATCCAGCTTTTAAAACCAGACCTTCATATATTCTATTCTATAAACTATTAGAACTAGTACACATTGTTATATTAAGGGTGGACATAGGCATATATTATTTATTCTGAAACAATAGGCAATTATTGTATATCTATAATAATATGAATAGTGTTGGTGATTAGACCTAAACAGATTAACATAATCATATCATATCGTGTTAAGAGGCTAGATAGGTACTTTGACATTTAAATGCCCCATAAATCTTTATGCAATCGTGGAATTTTTAATTTTTTTATTGAAACTACAGTGTACAATAATCAATCAGGACAATGCATCGTACAAATATTTTAAATTATAGAGCTAAATATCAATGGCAGTTTTAAAAGAATTAATACTTTTTGAATATGTATTTTGAGCTGTGAACCGTTGCTCTTGACTGTTCTTATAATAATAATAATTTTAAAAAGTCTAACAGAATAGAGCTTGCTATAATAGTATAATATATATTTTGAATCAATCTCCCCGAGTAAAATGTACATGATAACAGATATAGTTCAAAATAACATGACAATGGACAATTAAAAACTAGAACGGACAAGTTTGAATTATTTGTTGTTGTTCTTGTTAAATCGACCTCAGTCTAGCAATAGCATCAATGGGTAGACTAGTGAATAATATAATAATGTCAGTCGAGTTATTGCAGTAGGTACTTCAACTAACAATGAAGTAGGAAACAAAGTCAGTCAGAAGAGAAATAAATTAAACAGTGTCTCTAACTCTAACTCTGAACATCATACATGTATTATTACAATGGAGGAAGTGAAATCGAATCTCTAATCACGATATGCTATTATTATTATTATTATTATTATTATTATTATTATTATTATTATTATTATTATTATTATTATTATTATTATTATTATTATACTATTACAGTACACCGAACGTCTACAAACCATTAGAACAAGTAGATCTAGGTTTACAGTCAAGGTGAACGCGGGTATAGGACACTGACAGTGACACTCATTTTATCCACATAGGAAGACATAATATTATTTTTGGTGATTAGACACAAACCTGAACATGTCAATGTCAACTAAAGAAGACATACCGGTACTGCCATTACTCTCAAACCTGTGGAAAAGTAAAACAGAACTAGGAATGGAATAAGTTTGAATTTGTCTTTGTTCGTGTTCAATCAACTTTACGCTAGCAGCAATAGTTAGATTAGTACACATAATAAACAGAGTGTACAGTACCGTTCTTATTTGGAGTTGAGAGCATCGATGAAACATTTAGTGTTCACATTAACTTGAGTATGTTCCAAGCGACAAAATCAATCAATCAATCAATCAGCAATGAAGCTCTCCTCATACAGACTTGCATAACACTAACAGCAATGATGATTCTCAGATTCTGGCCATCAACAGTTCAATGAAAAGTAGAATTTCCACAAGCTGTATATTCATTGGCTCGGTACCAAACGACCATTTTGGAGGAGGCCCAGGTATCTGGTTTGTCAATAAACAATATAAATGTTAAGTCTGGGTTTTTTCTTTAAAATTAATGTCTTGCTCATTGCTACTACTTAGTACTATTGCTAAAATAAAAATGTGCCATTGGTGGGGGTCTGTGAGTGTGTTTGCGATTGTTTATTGTTGTATGTTCCTTTATGTTAAACGACGGAAACTGACAACTGCACCAAAGAAGGAAAAACTGAACAAACACCACGGTGACGTTTCGGGTTTAACCCTTTCGTCAGCAAGACAACAAAAGAGTAAGATGAGTTGTACTGAATACGATTTCCTTAACTATTAAGACTATACTGCCTATAGTGCTATTTAATAGTTTCTGTGTTACCTTTAATGCATTGTATACAATGAAAGTAAAGCATTCAAATGTTGAGCATATATATGTGAAACTGTAATCACCTTCTATGAATGTTCAACAACAAGAATACAAAGGAATGACGTCATCCCAAAGGTAAGGCTTTGTGTTACGCAGGATTGTCTCCCATGATTACGGTAAGTGCAGAAAATTATGGTTTTTCATTTCTTCACTCAATCTCATTCATTCATTCATCCTTTAATTTTACTTTTTATTTTGACCATAATAAAACATGATTGAGGTTGTATCGGTAATGTAGTGAGTAGGAATATTTATTATCATCATCACCATCATCCTCATCATCAATATCATCATCATCATAATCATATTCACCATCAATCCACTACTCATTATCATTATATTTTCACTTCTTTTTAAATATGTATAGATCTATTATTTGATATTATTTTAGATGCTAGATCTAGGGCGATTTTAGATGTGCCTTACTACGTGTAAACGGGTGCAGTCACATCATCACAAATTATATAACGGTGCATGTTTGGTCGTACTGTAGTGTGAGTGTGAGTGTGTACTGTGTAAAACCTACTTGGGTCTGAATCTGAACAGCTGGGATTGGGAACTTCACTGATGTTGTTGGTGTCTTGAAATCTGACTGATAGTAGTGATACAGTGAGAAAGGTGAAGAGAGAGTAAGGACAGGATTGGATCGTTGACAATGACATGTGAATGTGAGTATGGTAGTCGTAGTCGTAGTCGTAGTCGTAGTTAAGTGTTAGAGATAGATCAGATATATAGTACTAGATCTATAATATAATACTAATAATACACCATGTATCGTTATAATTATAATATTTTGATTTGACTGAGTTGTACTTTCACATGATTGCTGAAAAAGGGAGAGAGAAAGGGAAAAGAAGAAGCTGTTGTCAGCTCTCCTGATCAACACCGAGAATACACGTCATATTGGTGTGATGTATGTGTTTTGTTGGCTTTGTTTTAATAGTTTACGTTTGTTTTGCGTTTTTTGTTGTTGTTGTTGTTGTTTTGTTGTTGTTTTGTGTTGTTTTATTGTTTTGTTTTTATTTTATTATTTCTTTATATTTATTTTTTTTTGGGCTGGGGGGGGGGGAGGGTGTTCAAGAAATGAAACATTGAAACAAAAGAAAATAACAACACAAACATATTATTCAGAAATAACAATAAGAAGCTGACATGATTAGACCAAACAAGAAGAAGAATGGATCACTTTGAAGAAGATAGGCACCATAATACTATAGTGTTAGTACATAGTAGTAGATGAAGACCTATGGATCGTGTGTGGTTGAAGGAAGCTCCTAGTAGGTTCTTCTTTTCTTTCACTCTTCCATGTTGCTGTTTCCCCTTCATTTACCCTGCAATGACCGAATATGGTGGATGGGGTAAGTTTCAATTAAACAAACAAACAAACTTATGGACCAGAATAAGAGGCAGTATGATATACATTTACACCTCGTTACACTGCCACCAATTGTGTCAGTTGTGATTTGGTGTTAGTGTTATAAAGGGAATGGTGTCCTTAGTAACTCGTAGTTAGCTCGGTTGGTAGCACGCTTTCGTTCATGGCGAGGCAGAGGTCACGGGGTTCGATCCCCATGGTGGCCATGATTTTTTTTCTGCAGAGCTGGAACTATTCCTTGTATTTGTCTCGTCTTTGTTCCTATGGAGCTTTCATATTATCTTGGCATCATTACCTCACTTCCGACATGCCCCTTGCCTCACTGTTTGTCTTTATCTAGTAGTAGTAGTAGTAGTAGTAGTAGAAGTAGTAGTAGTAGTAGTTAGTAGTAGTAGTAGTAGTAGTCGTGGTAGTAGTAGTAGCAATAGTAGCATGAGTAGTAGTAGTAGTAGTCGTAGTAGAGGTGGTAGTAGTAATGGTCATATTAGTAGTAGTAGTAAGTAGTAGTAATAGCAGTAGTAGTAGTAATAGTCATAGTAGTAGCAGAAGCAACAGTGGCAGCAGTCGTAGTAGTAGTAGTAGTCGTAGTAGAAGCAGTAGTAGTAATAGTAGTAGTAGTAGCAGCAGTAAAAGCAGTAGTAGTTTAGTAGTGGCAGCAATGTGCAGCAGCTGTAGTAGTAGTAGTAGTAGTAGTATATTAGTAGTAGTAGTAGTAGTAGTAGTAGTAGTAGTAGTAGTAAAAGACAATGACATATAATAATATAAAAGCCCCATAGGAACAAAGACGACAAATACAAGGAATAGACAGAAAACAATCCTGGCCACCATGGGGATCGAACCCGCGACCTCTGCGTCGGCACCCATAGCCTCGTTATGAAAAAAGAAAGCGTGCTACCAACCGAGTTAACTATGCTCCCTATCATTTGTTACGCCCTACAAGAAGACAAAAATGAGGAAGAGAAAGAACAGTTTTATGAAAGACTTTAAAAACAGTACAAAAGATCCCAAGACATGATCTACTTGTTCTTGGTGATTTAAACGCCAAAGTTGGAAAAGTTAATAGTCAAAGAGAAGACATAATGGAACGTGAAGGACTAGCTGCAGACATGAATGTCAATGACAATGGAGAACGTTTGGCGGAATTTTGCGCAGAAAAAAATAATCATTGGAGGAACCATCTTTAAGCATAGACATCCACAAATATACATGGAACTCTCCAGACGGAAAAACCAAAAACCAAATTGACCACATCACTATCGAGAAGAAATGGAAGACATCACTGTTGTTAGGTGTGAGAACAAGAAGGGGATCCGATGTTGCAAGTGACAATGAGCTCCTGACTGCTAAAATCCGTATAAATTAAGGAAGACAAACAAAAGGACACCAGGAAAGAAAATTAGACGTTGGGAAGTTGCAAAACGAAGAAATTGCTAAACAATATTCAAATTACAGTTGACAAATCGATACCAGGCCCTGCTGGATGAGCAACAACTGTCCTTGACAAAATTCAACCAGGAACTA
>JAXRKP010000066.1:232500-237500 GCA_037039925.1 Doris montereyensis | reverse complement strand
ATGATACATCAATAGAATGATGGACAATGGTACATAGATAACATGGTGGTCAATGGTACATTAATATCATGATGGCAAATGGTACATTAATAAAAATGATGGTTAATGGTACATCAATATAATGATGGTCAACGTTACATCAATAAATGATGGTTAATGTCGTACATCAATGAAATGATGGTATATGGTGATCAATGAAATAATGGTCAATGGTGCATCAATAAAAGTATGGTCAATGATACATCAATAAAATCATGACCAATGGTACATCAATGAAATGATGGTCAATGGCAAATCAGTATAATTACAGTCAGTCGTACATCAATAGAACGGTGGTCAATGTTACATCGATAAAACGATGGTCAAAGGTTCTTCAAAAATGATTGACAAATGGTACATCGATATAATGATGGCCACATCAATAACATGATAGCAAATGGTACATCGATATTAATATAATGATGGTCAATGGTACATCGATATAATGATGGTCAATGGTACATCGATATAATGATGGTCAATGGTACATCGATATAATGATCGTCAATGGTATGTCGATATAATGATGGTCAATGGTACATCGATATAATGATGGTCAATGGTACATCGATATAATGATGGTCAATGGTACATCGATATAATGATCGTCAATGGTATGTCGATATAATGATGGTCAATGGTACATTGATATCATGATGGTCAATGGTATATCGATATCATGATGGTCAATGATATATCGATATAATGATAGTCAATGGTACATCGATATAATGATGGTCAATGGTATGGCGATATAATGATGGTCAATGATACATTGATATCATGATGGTCAATGGTACATTGATATCATGATGGTCAATGATACATCGATATAAAGATGGTCAATGGTACATCGATATCATGATGTCCAATAACACATGAATAACATAATAACCAATGGTACATCGATATCATGATGGCCAATATCATGATGGCCAATGGTACATCGATATCATGATGGCCAATGGTACATTGATGTCATGATGGTCAATGATACATCAATAATATAATGAGGACCATTGGTACATCGATGTAATGATGGCCAATGGTACATCAATGTAAGGATGGCCAAAGTTACATCAAGACAGTGATGATAAATAGTACATCAATATAATGATGGCCAGTGGTACCTCAATATAATGATGGCCAGTGGTACATCAATATAATGATGGTCAGTGGTACCTCAATATAATGATGGCCAGTGGTACATCAATATAATGATGGCCAGTGGTACATCATTATAATGATGTTCAATGGTAAATCGATGTAATGATGCAAATGGTAATTAACCTAATGATGGCTTACAGTAAGTCAATAGAAAGCTGTCCACCGGTGAATCAATAGAAAGTTGTCTAATAGAATGTTGTCCAATAGTAAATCAATAGAATGTTGTCCAATAGTAAATCAATAGAAAGCTGTCTAATAGAATGTTGTCCAATAGTAAATCAACAGAAAGCTGTCTAATAGAATGTTGTCCAATAGTAAATCAATAGAAAGCTGTCTAATAGAATGTTGTCCAATAGTAAATCAATAGAAAGCTGTCTAATAGAATGTTGTCCAATAGTAAATTAATAGAAAGCTGTCTAATAGAATGTTGTCCAATAGTAAATCAATAGAAAGCTGTCTAATAGAATGTTGTCCAATAGTAAATCAATAGAAAGCTGTCTAATAGAATGTTGTCCAATAGTAAATCAATAGAATGCTGTCTAATAGAATGTTGTCCAATAGTAAATCAATAGAATGTTGTCCAATAGTAAATCAATAGAAAGCTGTCTAATAGAATGTTGTCCAATAGTAAATCAATAGAAAGCTGTCTAATAGAATGTTGTCCAATAGTAAATCACTAGAAAATTGTCTAATAGAATGTTGTCCAATAGTAAATAACTAGAAAATTGTCCAATAGAATGTTGTCCAATAGTCAATCAATAGAATGTTGTCCAATACAATGTTGTCCAATAGTAAATCAATAGAATGTTGTCCAATAGAAAATCAAAAAAGCTAAATCAATAGAATGTTGTCCAATAGTAAATCAATAGAAAACTGTCTAATAGAATGTTGTCCAATAGTAAATCAATCTGTCTAATAGAAAGTTGTCCAATAGTAAATCAATAGAAAGTTGTCTAATAGAATGTTGTCCAATAGTAAATCAATAGAAAATTGTCCAATAGAATGTTTTCCAATAGTAAATCAATAGAAAGTTGTTCAATAGAAAGTTGTCCAATAGTAAATCAATAGAAAGTTGTCCAATCGTAAATCAATAGAAAATTGTCCAATAGAATGTTGTCCAATAATAAATCAATAGAAAGTTGTCCAATAGTAAATCAATAGAAAATTGTCAATAGAATGTTGTCCAATAGTAAAGCAATAGAAAGTTGTCCATTAGAAAGTTGTCCAATAGTAAATCAATAGAAAGTTGTCCAATCGTAAATCAATAGAAAGTTGTCAATAGAATGTTGTCCAATAATAAATCAATAGAAAGTTGTCAATAGTAAATCAATAGAAAGCTGTCCAATAGTAAATCAATAGAAAGCTGTCCAAATCAATAGAAAAGCTGTCCAATAGTAAATCAATAGAAAGTTGTCAATAGAAAAGTTGTCCAATAATAAATCAATAGAAAGTTGTCAATAGATATCAATAAAAGTTGTCCAATAATAAATCAATAGAAAGTTGTCCAATAATATATCAATAGAAAGTTGTCCAATAGTAAAGCAATAGAAAGTTGTCCAATAATAAAAATCAATAGAAAGTTATCCAATAGTAAATCAATAGAAAAGCTATCCAATAGTAAATCAATAGAAAAACTGTCCAATAGTAAATCAATAGAAAAACTGTCCAATAGTAAATCAATAGAAAAGCTGTCCAATAGTAAATCAATAGAAAAGCTGTCCAATAGTAAATCAATAGAAAAGCTGTCCAATAGTAAATCAATAGAAAGCTGTCAACACTAAATCAATAGAAAACTATCCAATAATAAATCCATTAAAAAAACTGTCCAATACTTAATCAATAGAAATATGTCCAATAGTAAATCAATAGAAATATGTCCAATAGTAAATCAATAGAAAGCTGTCCAATAGTAAATCAGTAGAAAGCTGTCCAATAGTAAATCAGTAGAAAGCTGTCCAATAGTAAATCAATAGAAAGCTGTCCAACACTAATTCAATAGAAAGCTGTCCAATAGTAAATCCATTTTAAAAAGCTGTCCAATAATCAATAGAAAGCTGTCCAATAGTAAATCAATAGAAAGCTGTCCAATAATCAATAGAAAGCTGCCCAATAGTAAATCAATAGAAAGCTGTCTAATAGAATGTTGTCCAATAGTAAATCAATAGAAAGCTGTCCAATAGTAAATCAATAGAAAGTTGTCAATAGTAAATCAATAGAAAGCTGTCAATAGTAAATCAATAGAAAGCTGTCCAATAGTAAATCAATAGAAAGCTGTCCAATAGTAAATCAATAGAAAGTTGTCCAATACTAAACCAATAGAAAGCTGTTTCCTTAAAAAAAAAAAAAATTGCTATGCTTCAATGCTTCTTTTATATCTTCTTACCACTTTCTCCGAGGTCTGCCTTTTGGTATTTTTACCTTGGGCTTTACCATCGTGTACTGATTTAGCTATTCTATTGTCATTTATTCTGTTTACATGCCCAAACCATCTCAATTGATTTGTTTCTATCTTAGTTTTTATGTCATCTGCTTTGGTTTGATCTCTTATTGTTGTGTTTCTGATTTTGTCTCTTTTAGTTTTCCCTACTACCCTTCTTAGATTTTTTTCATTTCAGCCGCCTGTACTCTACTGTATTCTCTACTGTCTAAGGTCCAGGTTTCGCTGCCATAGAGGTGAGTAGGACAATAAACTGTATTGTATACTGCCATTTTGGTTTTTGTTAACAATTCTTGCTTACCTACAAATGCCTTTCCTAGATGGTTATATATTGCACTTGCCTTTTTGATTCTCTGGCTGGCTTCTTCTCTTAGCTTTCCGTTTGAGTTAATCATTACTGCTAGGTAATTGTAGGTATGAACTTGTTCTAAATTCTCCCTGCCCAATTTAAGATTTTGTGTTTTAGCTTCCTTAGTTACTAGCATTGTTTTGGTTTTCTTTGCATTTGCTCTCATTCCTCTTTTTTTAGTTCATTGTTCATAGTGTTGATATTGGATTGAAGGTTACTTTCTGATTTTCTTAAAAGAACTAAATAATCGGTAAATGAAAGCATTGATACATTTACTGGTTTGAGCTTCCACGTACCTACATTCATTTTCTTCACTTTTTAGGATGCCTTTGCGACTGAATCCATAAATGTGATAAACAAAAGAGAACTTAGGATACAACCCTGTCTTACTCCTATATCTACATCAACTTCTGCAGATATGTTTCCAGCTACTCTCACTGCACATGTTGGTTTATTGTAAAAACTACTTTTAATGGCTTCTATTAAATTTTGCTCTAGATTGTGTTCTTTTAAGGAATGCTATAGTTCGTCCCTCCTCACAGTGTCAAACGCCTTTTCTAGATTATAAAACACAGGCGCAAGTCAATGTTTCTCTCAAGGAATTTATCTATTATTTGTCGTATTGTAACAATGTGGTCTTGTACACTTCTTCCTGATCTAAATCTACTCTGATGCTCTTCAATCTGATCCTCTACTCTTTTCCTTAGTCTCATTTCCAACATCCTGTCATATTCTTTTCCTGGAACTCTAAGATGTGATATCCCTCTATAGTTTGAGCATTCCATAGTTGATCATTTCTTATGTATTGGTACTACCATTCCCTTTTTCAGTCGTCTGGCACCTGTTTGGACTTCCATGCTTGTTGGCATATTGCATGTCTGCCTCTCTCCTTTGGTTTTTAATAATTTCTGGATAAACTTGAATCTGCTCCTGGGGCTTTTCCTAATTTGACTTTTCTTATAGCTGTTTGGATTTCTTCCATTGATATATCTACATCTTCAGCTGTCT
>JAXRKP010000066.1:177500-210000 GCA_037039925.1 Doris montereyensis | reverse complement strand
ATAGCAGGTCCAAAAGTCGCGTTAGAACTTTTTGTACTGTGTTTCTACTCGCGTTCAAGTCAACTGTCGCTACAAAAGCATATCAAAGCCGCATTAAAGTGATTTGATTACAGGGATTGGTGATTTTCTTTCAAACTGTTTTTCTAAGCATGTAACTGTAAGGTTATGTCAAAATGATTGATAAGGACGGTGGGAAATAGAGTTTGCTCAAGGAAAGCTAGGTAATGAGTATAGAACGGTCAAGAACCACTGCCCTAATTTACAACTGGAAATCGGATTCTGCGTAACTCTCCTAAATCACCCCCAGAGTTTTGGTCAGCACCGTATTGATTTGGGGTCGCCATTTGGACTTAGTTCTAGTTGGAAAAGGTTTGCGGCAAGAAAACTTGAGTACACCGTAAAATTCCACATAATATTAATACACGTCCGTCAAAAGGAATGCTGAGACTTAAACAACAACGATTAACCCGTTTTCTCTGTATTATATTTATATCTATTGGACATGTATTTGAATGTGTGTGGATTTGAACGATGTTATAAATTTATTCGTTATGATATATGGTGACGTAGATAAGTTTTGGAAAAACCCATCCGGAACTAGATCTATATATTATAATTTAGCCTGTGTTCTCTCACAACAGAATGGAAAATTCAAGCTCGTTTTGAAATACAGTATTTGTTGTTTTTTTTAAACGAAAGGAATTTGTAACAAATGAAAGGAAAACCAGACTGTTTTTGAGTTGGATTTCTGAAGAAATGTACAAACATGCCATTGCCATAGATTGCAATTTCAAAGTGGAGTAGACCTATCGAGATCTATGTCTAGTCGTTTTAATTGAATCCAGATCCAGAATCTAGATAGAGCTAGAATCTGGTTTTCTTAAAATCTAGATGATATATTGTAGAACTGAATTTATTACGATTTCTGGGTTCTAGATCTCTATAATCTAGATAAGAGCTGGAGCTAGATCTAGATTTTGATAGAAATCTACAAATTATAGATCCGGCAATCCGAAGAACAGGAACAATCACAATGGTATTATGATGAAATTTCAAGCACAAAGTTGAAACGATCCAGATACTAGACTAGATCTCTAATTCTACAGATATATTAAAGCTTCATTGTTTACTAATATAGAGGCGAACAGCAAATAATAATAAGGAAGAGCGATGTCTGTCTATCCGTCATCCACGTGACTGTCAATGCGATCGAATTTAGTACTAATAGTTGTGTTATCTTATTGGTGGCAAACAAGAAGACTAACAAACAAAACTGAAGTGGCTTTGATTTGATTTGAATTTCTCCACACCCACAAGTAGACAAAGGTGATCTTGCAGGTTTGGGAAGGATTTCTTATTTTGCTCTGGCTGCCCCATAAACAGCCAAATCGAATATTTAACGTGCACAGTGTTGTGATCTGCACATGGGACCCGCTTTTATCGTCCGTCCAGGTACCTGGAATAGTGGGGAAGGGGCGATAGGGGGAGTAGATTTTATTCGGAATAAAACCTGTCGGTTTTTTTTATCTCCTTCTCTGTCTCTGGCTGTCTTTTTGTCTCTGACTCTGTCTCTCTGCCTCTGTATGTGTCTCTATTTCTCTGTTTTTGTCTCTGTCTCCCTGTATCTGTCTCTGTCTCTCTGTCGGTTTGTCTGTCTCTCTGTCTCTCTCTCACACACACACATACACACACAACAACACACACACAAACATACACACAACACACACACACACACACACACATAATACGTACATGACACACATAAATTGTGTCAGATAAAATTCAAACAGGCATAGCTGTCGAGGCAGATCGTAATAATTTCATTGCTTAAAATGAAACCCACATTGTTCTATCACTGGTTAATGTTTAACCTAGTCACCTCTGCATTGTCTTATCAGGGCTGTGCAGCTGTCTCAAGTTCATGCCCATTCCTTCCTACTTTGCATTTGCTCGCCTTGCCAACATCATTTTCCTTATAATAGACTTTGTTCAATTAACTTTGAAAATTATAATGAATATTTAATGGGAAATAGAAAAAAAAATAGATCTACATGTAGATATGGGTTGGGGGTCGGAGGAGAACATAAGAACAGACTGAGTCTTGAGTCAAACAGACAGAGTCAGTTTTGAGCTTTTTTATTTTTTATAATAGGTCAACATCTTATATAATCGACCAACACGTACTGAATGATATTTGTGCTTGTGCATGCCTTTGATCACGTCAACTTTATTCATTTCCCATCCCAGGAAAATTGCATTGCTGTTTGAACATATTGTTTTAGTCACACCAGTTTGGCATTGTGGACAAACCGCTTGTGACCCATCTTTTAATCTTATGATGAAGGAATAAGAGAAGAAAGAACAAAACAACACATTATAAGAGCTCTGGACTTGAATCACTTCCTTTACGGTTCTTGTTGGATAGCACGTAGAAATTTATTCACTGATTAGATCTAGATCTATATATTATCTTATATCTGACACACCGTTTCCCAAGATTCAAGATGAAGGTACACCTTCGTGGGTAAAGATTTGAATCAAAAGGAAACAATATCTATCTATCTATATATCTGTCCCATGGTGGAAGCCGTTGGGGCGCTACCGATGACCAAATAACCAGTCTTTTCCACTCTTTCCTGTCCTTCCGACCGTCTCATGAGCTCACTTAGCTTCAGGCCCGTCCATTCAGTGATATTGTCCTCCCATCTCTTCTTTTGTTTGCCTCTTCTCTTCCCTCCTCTGACAGTTCCTTGAAGCACGGTTTTTGGAAGCCCTCCTTCTCTCACCAAGTGTCCAAACCATTTCATTTTGCGCCTTTTGACAGTGGTGAGGAGATCTTCGTAAGGACCAATGGTTTGTTTTATTCTGTCTCTGACTTCTTCATTGTTCATATGGTCTTTGTGAGAGATACCGAGCAGTCTTCTAAAGCACCTCATTTCTGTTGCCTGTATTCTCTCCTCTATATCTGCAGTTAGTGTCCATGTTTCGCAGGCGTAAAGAAACACTGAGTGAACAAGGGAGTGCATAAGTTTAACTTTGAGCTAAGGGAAACTTTGTTGTCTTTCCAGACGGTTCCCATCTTGGTTAATGCGGATGTTGTCATTGCAATCATTGCTAATAGTTCAGGTTTTGATCCTTCGTCCGACAGTATTGCTCCCAGATATTTAAACTTGTGCACAGCTTCAAACTCCTCTCCGTTGGCGATGATGTCTTTATAGATTCCAGTGTCACTGTTGGTCATCAGTTTTGTCTTGTTTGTACTGATTTTAATGCCGTATGCTGCGGAAGATGTATCTTGTCTTCTGACCAGATTATTCAGCTCTTGCTCTGTGCCTGCGAGTCCGTCAATATCACCTGCGAAGTGCAGGTTTGTGATTGTTCTTCCACCAATGCTTACTATTCCTTGGTGGCCATCGAATGCGTCTGTCATAATTTTTTAGAGGAAGACATTGAAAAGGGTCGGAGAGAGCAAGCACTCTTGTCTCACTCCAACAGTAGTTCTGAACCAGTCTCTAACGTCCCCGTTTAGATATACTGCACTGCTGGCCTTATTATAGAGGTTCTGTATGACCCGGATAATGTTGGCATTGATGTTGTAGTGATTCATGGTCGCCCAGAGTGCAGCATGTCACACTCTATCGAAAGCTTTGTTGAAGTCTATGAATACGTGGTAGAGCTCTTGTTGGTGTTGAAGGTATCGTTCGCACAGAATTCTATGGTTAAATATCTGCTCAGTTGTACTGCGTCCTGCTCTAAATCCTGCCTGCTCCTCACTTATGATTGCCTCGGCCTGCGGTAGTTGTTGCACTGCTGTAGGTTTCCTTTCTTGGGAAGTGTGTTACTAAAGACTGGGTCCATTGAGTCGGCCATCTTCCAGACTCCCAGATCTTCTGACAGATTACACTTAAAGCGTCTATTATAATATAATATATTAACAATATAACTTGCCACAAAAAGAGACGCTCGCGTACCTTGACAAAGTCACTTGCGTCACTTCATTCGACGGTTGGTTACGATCAATGCACAAGTGCATACACATAATGGCGGTGGTTACGTTGAATTGAGGATAAGATAAAGGTATGCTCTTGTTTTCACATAGATCTACTAAAATTGGTTCAAATAGTTTTCATTTTATGAAGGTGGGACACTTATATGAATGGAATATGTAGATCAAATCAAGTTACAATACTACTACTACTACTACTACTACTACTACTACTACTACTACTACTACTACTACTGCTACCACTACTACTACCACTACCACTACCACTACCACTACTGCTACCACTACTACTACTACTACCACTACCACTACTACTACTACTACTACTACTACTACTACTACTACTACTACTACTACTACTACTACTACTACTACTACTACTACTACTACTACTACTACTACTACTACTAATAATAATAATAGCATGTTGTGTAAAAATCTGAGATCTACTCGAATTGTGTTCACGGTTATCTTTGAATAACATTAACAACAACAGAGCTGAGGCTTGTACCGAAACCGCTACGTAGTGTTGTAAGTTTGGGATCACGACGACACTGGTTCAAAACCCATGGCTGGTCCAGGTGGGTTTGTTTTTATCACAACGTTGTACTCTAAGGAAAAATGCTCCACTCTGCGTTCCTCACTTGACTCAGGTGTGAATGAGTACTAAGCTATAGGGAGAGATATCTTGGCGAAGTAGTAGTAGTAGTAGTAGTAGTGTGTAGTAGTAGTAGTAGTAGTAGTAGTAATAGTAATAGTGTGTAGCAATATTAGGTAGTAAAGAGGAGTGGTAGTAGTAGTAGTAGTAGAAGTAGTAGTAGTAATAGTTAGTAGTAGTAGTAGAGCAGCAGTAATAGCAGTCTAGTAGCAATAGTAGTAGTAGTAGTAGTAGTAGTAGTACAAAGTGCCTAACATTCCACTGAGTCTCTTGTCAAAATTTAAAAAAAGGTGGGGGGGACGGGGATGAGTTTTCCGCATCCACAAGATAGATTGTATATATTATTATTAATATATTATATACAATTGGTACTAAACATCAAAGATGATATGGGGTGTACATTCGACGCAATGGCATTTTACGTCAGTAGTGTAGCATCGATCGCTTAAGAAAACAAAGAAAGTTGTAGGAAGCTCGCTGGGCGGCCGTAGTTTGCCCACAGTTTGCCAACAGTTTTCCCACAGTTTGCCCACAGTTTGCCCACAGTTTACCCAACGGTTCCTATCAAAGTATTTAAAATTCCCTCAAGGCTCTTAAGGCCCATAGAGTCGGACCTTATCCCAGTGTCTATAGCGTGATGCGGAACAGGTGACAATAATCATATCCTGGCTAGGACGCTAGTCTGAGGCAGATTTTACTCCCAAGCATTTGCACCTGGGTAGAGTGGGGGAATTGTGTGCTATGCTAAGTGTCTCTCCCAAGGAATACAATGTCGGACCTGGCTTTTGCTAGGATTTGAACTCGGGACCTTAATATAATCTTCAATCCGGCAGCCTTACCGCTCGACCACCGACGCCACGAGTTTCTTATCAAGCTTATGCACAAGTATTCGGTCCCTATTCCCCATGCTCCTCTCAGTCTCACCCTCTCTCACCATGGGTTTCGATTAAAATAATTATATATATATATATATATATATATATATATATATATATATATATATATATATATATGGATATATATATCGATATATATATTCATATATTATCTTTATAATATATATTAACAATATATATATATTTCTGTCCATTTCTGTAGATACCGTGTAAGATAATCGTGAAGCATTCGTGGGCAGAGCATTTCCTTTGTATAAATTAGATATATAATAATCATAACGTTGTACTCAGGGATAAAATGCTCCATATATATATATATATATATATATATATATATATATATATATATATATATATATATATATACAACAAAGATATTGCCTTCTGCTAAATGATATGGGAATATTAGTGCTTCGACATAACATCTCCTTTATCATCTATGTCAGTTATCATTTTTTCTCTATGTCAGTTATCATTTTCTATCATTTCTATGTCAGTTATCATTTTTCTCTATGTCAGTTATCATTTTTCTCTATGTCAGTTATCATTTTTTCTCTATCACTTTTCATCTATGTCAGTTATCATTTTTTGACTCTATGTCAATCTATTTGCCTCTGTTTCTCTTTGTCTCAGTATGTCTGTTTGTTTCTGTCTGTGGGGAATCTGTCTGACTGTCTGTTTGTCTCTATGTCTGTTTGTCTCTTTCTCTGGATGTCAGTTATCATTTTTTCTCTATGTCAATCTATGCCTCTGTCTCTCTTTGACTCAGTATGTCTGTTTGTGTCTGTCTGTGTCTGTCTGACTATGCCTCTGTCTCTCTTTGACTCAGTATGTCTGTTTGTGTCTGTCTGTGTCTGTCTGACTGTCTGTTTGTCTCTATCTCTCTGGATCTGTCCCTCTATTTGCTCTCTCTCTCTCTCTCTCTCTCTCTCTCTCTCTCTCTCTCTCTCTCTCTCTCTCTCTCTCTCTCTCTCTCTCTCTCTCCTCTCTCTCCCTCTCCCCCTCTCTCTCTCTCTTTCTCTCCCTCCCTCCCTCCCTCTCTCTCTCCCTCTCCTTCCTCTCTCTCTCTCCTCCCTCCTCCCTCTCTCTCCTTTCCTCTCTCCCCTTCCCTCTCCTCTCTCCTCTCCCTCCCTCCCTCCCTCCCTCTCTCCCTCCCTCTCCCTCCCTCCTCTCCCTCCATCCATCCCTCTCTCTCCTTCCCTCCCTCTCCCTCATCCCTCCTCTCTTTCTCCCTCCCTCCCTCCCTCCATCCCTCTCTCTCTCCATCCCTCCCTCTATCCCTCTCTCTATCCCTCTCTCTTCCCTCCTCTCTCTCTCCCTCCCTCACCCCCCTCTCTCTCTCTCCTTCTCTCTCTCTCTCTCTCTCTCTCTCTCTCTCTCACACACACACACACACACACACACACACACACACACACACACTTTTTTCTCTTCCCTTCACACCCGCTCAAGAACAGCTACATCATTCTTCTCTGTTGAAATTGTAATTGTAACCGCCATTAATAATTCTGCCCACGCAGCAGCAACCCGACTTGCTTACCTATTAACCCTTCTCTCGCCACGAACTCAGGTTAAAAACAAAAGAGTATGAATACTATTAATACATTTGATGTCATCCTGTTTAATACTACTGGTGGTACCAGTCAATTGATTTGATTTGATTTGATTTGAATTGATTTGATGTGATTTGATTTGATTTGATTTGATTTGATTTGATTTACGCACATCCACAACTAAGGTGATCTCGGGGGTTTTTGATACGATTTTTTAAATGTTTGCCTGAACTGCCCTGTAAGTGTAAACAGCCATGACATCTTTAACGTGCTCATAATGTTGTGATCTGCTCACATGACTTGCTTTTTATCGTCCGTCTCCGATGGGACTAGGTATCGATCCGCCTACCTGTACCAGGGGAGTAGAATTTGCTCAATAAAAAGTCGAGAAAATTGTTCAACCATTGGCGGGGCTCAGTCTCCTTTCGCCACGAAATCTGACTAAAAACAATAGAGTAAGAATGCTACGTCATGTAACGTCAGCATGTGTTATGTCGTACACCACTGATACCAGTCACCTTGCAGTGTTGCAGAATATTAATTTCCCAACCAGACTACAACCAGCATCTTCTTCTCGACGCGTTGCACGCAGTGCAGGTCCTTACGAAGGTAAAATTATGAAGTTCACGGAGAACTAATGGTTGACGGTGACCATAATATAATAGACCTACTTTTGTAGATCTACCGGTCCTCATCTCAAGCGATTGTAATCAGACTTGTTTCTGCACGTTACTTGACACCTCGTTGACACAGTTACAGAGATAGATAAGAGAGAGAGAGAGAGAGAGAGAGAGAGAGAGAGAGAGAGAGAGAGAGAGAGAGAGAGAGAGAGAGAGAGAGAGAGAGAGAGAGAGAGAGAGAGAGAGAGAGAGAGAGAGACAGACAGACAGACAGACAGACAGACAGACAGACAGACAGACAGACAGACAGACAGAGACAGAGAGTGAGAGAGCGAGAGAGCGAGAGAGGGGAGAGAGAGAGAGAAGAGAGAGAGAGAGAGAGAGAGAGAGAGAGAGAGAGAGAGAGAGAGAGAGAGAGAGAGAGAGAGAGAGAGAGAGAGAGAGAGAGAGAGAGAGAGAGAGAGAGAGAGAGAGAGAGAGAGAGAGAGAGAGAGAGAGAGAGAGAGAGAGAGGAGAGAGAGAGAGAGAGAGAGAGAGAGAGAGGTGGGGTGGGGGGATGACAAACTGAGAGACAGACCAAGTCTACAGTCAATCAGACAGTCAGTTCAGCTTTCTTTGTAGGTCAATATCTTTCAGATAACGACCAAGACATACTGAATGAAATGTGTGCTGGTTCATGACTTTGCCACGCTAACTTCATTTATTTCCGATCCCGGGGAAAAGCATATTCAGTCAGCCTAGTCTGGCCTTGTGGAGAAATCGCTTGTGAATCATCTACTTCGAGAATTACGAGGCAGTATTACGAGTAATGATTCAATTCATTGTCACACTTCAGAGAACCTCCTTATCATGTTATCAAACAGTGAGGAAATTTGATTGACGCTTCTTATGTAAGTTGATTCATGCATGCATCCCTTTATATTCATAGTTAGACAGTTGGATTGGAAGCCGTGATACCGTCAGTTTAAGTCAATTCCGGTAAGCATAGTCCATCAGACGTTGTTTTCTTAGGCTGAGCGATTACTTGGGTTATCAAACATTTCTGGCCAGGCAAAATGTGACATCATTTCATTGTGGCTAAGACGGCGGGTCTACTTGAGTTTTAAACACTTCCTGGCCAGGGAAAACGTGACATCATTTCATTGTGGCTAAGGTGGCGGGTTTACTTGAGTTTTAAACACTTCCTGGCCAGGCAAAACGTGACATCTTTTCATTGTGGCTAAGGCGGCGGGTCTACTTGAGTTGTCAACACTTCCTGGCCAGGCAAAACGTGACATCATTTCATTGTGGCTAAGGCCGCGGGTCAACTTGAGTTTTAAACACTTCCTGGCCAGGGAAAACGTGACATCATCTCATTGTGGCTAAGGCGGCGGGTCTACTTGAGTTTTAAACACTTCCTGGCCAGGCAAAACGTGACATCATCTCATTGTGGCTAAGGCGGCGGGTCTACTTGAGTTTTAAACACTTCCTGGCCAGGGAAAACGTGACATCTCACTGTGGCTAAGGTGGCGGATCTGCTTGAGTTTTCGGCACTTTCAGGCCAGACAAAACGTGACATCTCATTGTGGCTAAGGTGGCGGATCTGCTTGAGTTTTCGGCACTTTCAGGCCAGACAAAACGTGACATCTCATTGTGGCTAAGGTGGCGGGTCTGCTTGAGTTTTCGGCACTTTCAGGCCAGACAAAACGTGACATCTCATTGTGGCTAAGGTGGCGGATCTGCTTGAGTTTTCGGCACTTTCAGGCCAGACAAAACGTGTCATCATCTCATTGTGGCTAAGGCGGCGGATCTACTTGAGTCGTCAACACTTCCTGGCCAGAGAAAACGTGACATCATCTCATTGTGGACATGTTGCCTACGATTAAGATCTGAGAGTCATCGGGAATGACGAGGTCCACCTAATCTTTTCCAGGATGGAAGTGTATCTAAACGTTTTCAGTGTTTCTACCCCTATGATGGGTATCAACCTAGCAGTTGTGTCTAGGCATACCCATTTGATTCTCTTGAAGAGTTTCAAAGAACAAATAATCGAGTGTAAACATTCAAACGAATGAAAAGTTTGTTATTGGAAAGTCGTTACCTTCAGTGAACTATTTCACTTACTCCACACTGGGGGCTGGAGGGGTGGGATGCGGATGGGGAGAGGCAGTTAGTGTTAAGGATCAATAATGATAGATCTAAATCGTTTCAGTTTTATTAGTAATATTACGCCTCTCGGGATCTACTTAGACTCTTCCTCGATTATGAGATGCAACCGTAAAAATAGCAATTCCCATTCAGCCAACCGTTTGTTCTTCCGAGTTTCAGACGCAGAGCATCTGATTGTCTACCTCTTTGGATTTGTTTCCAGTTGTTGCCAAGAATACCCGCAACTTTTCATGTCTGTGTCTCCATTTCGATATGCCTCTAGGTTGACCCCTCTTTCTTTTTGTCCTGTGGGTCCAAGTCCCAGCGGAAAACTTATCGTGACTGCAGTTTTCAGCGTATGCCCCACCCAAAGCCATGTCCTTCTTGCAATTTCTAACGTAATACCCCTTCCCCCTGTTCTATGCCACAACTCAACATTACTAATTATCTTCGGCCAATGGATGCCCAATATGTGCCATAGATATGTGTTTACATATGTATAAAAAGATATGGCCATTATTTTGTTAATTCTCCATGTTTCCGTTCCATATATAATAGTACATGTACGTTTGATTTGAACATTTTGAGTTTCGTCCTTCCTGAGATTTCCTTCGTCTGATACAAGTTTTTGAGGTGATGAAATGATGTCCTGGCCTTTCATAATCTCGTTTTTATGTCCAGATAATCTGTTCATCCATTCAAACGCACCATACTGCCCAAATACATAAATTTTGATGACTTCTTCGGGTGGTTTATTGTTGATCATAATGTTTGAATTGTTTGTACAATTTTGAGTACTTAAATTGCATTACTTGTTGATCCTGGGGTTTACGTGCGCTAAAATGTTCTTTAATGACTTTAAACCGTTGGGTTGTTGTTGTTTTAGTTTTTTTTTTGTGTACATGTTCTTGCGTGTGTGAAAAGAGCGCAAGGTCGTATGCGAGGTCCAAGTATTCTTCCACCACTGTTTCTTTCTTTCTTTATCAGTTTCCCATTTTACCTTTCGGTGTATGGGTTCAGATGTCCGAGATAATCTTTCCCCTGGATGCCCTGTCCTGGCATTTTCTGTTTTCTTCCAAAAAAAATATGCTTCATTGCCTCTTTTATATCTTCTTCCCACTTTCTCCGTCTGCCTTTTGGTCTTTTACCTTGGGCTTTAGCACCGTATACTGATTTAGCTATTCCATTGGCATTCATTCTGTTTACAAACCCAAAACATCTCAATTGATTTGTTTCTATCTTAGTTTTTATGTCATCTGCATTGGTTTGATCTCTTATTGTTGTGTTTCTGATTTTGTCTCTTTTAGTTTTCCGTACTACTCTTCTTAGATATTTCATTTCAGCTGCCTGTCCTCTATTGTATTCTCTACTGTTTAAAGGTCCAGGTTTCGCTGCCATAGAGGACAGTAGGACACTGAAGTGTATTGTATACTGCCATTTGGGTTTTTGTTGACAATTCTTGCTTACCTACAAATGCCTTTCCTAGATGGTTATATATTGCATTTGCCTTTTTGGATTCTCTGGCTGATTTCTTCTCTTAGTTTTCCTCTGAGTTAATCATTACTCCTAGGTAATTGTAGCTTTGAACTTGTTCTAAATTCTCTCTGCCCAATTTAAGATTTTGTGTTTTAACTTCCTAGTTACTAGCATTGTTTTGGTTTTCTTTGAGTTTACTCTTATTCCTCTTTTATTTAATTCATTATTCATTATGTTGATATTTGACTGGAGGTCACTTTCTGATTTTTCAAACAGAACTAAATCATCGGCAAATGAAAGCGTTGATACATTTATTGGTTTGAGCTTCCACATACCTACATTCATTTTCTTCATTTTTGAGGATGCCTTTGCGACTGAATCCATAAACGTGATAAACAAAAGAGGGCGTAGGATACAACCTTGTCTCAATCTTATATCTACATCAAATTCTTCAGATACATTTCCAGCTTCTCTCACTCTCACTGCACATGTTGGTTTATTGTAAAAACTTGTAATGGCTTCTATTAAATTTTGCTCTACATTGCGTTCTTTTAAGGAATGCCATAGTTCGTCCCTCCTCACAGTGTCAAATGCCTTGTCTACATCAATAAAACACAGGTGCAAGTCAATGTTTCTCTCAAGGAATGTTTCTCTTATTTGTCTAATTGTAAATATGTGTCTTGTACACTTCTTCCTGGTCTAAATCCACCTTGATGCTCTTCAATCTGATCCTCTACTCTTTTCTTTAGTCTCATTTCCAGTATCCTGGCATATACTTTTCCTGGAACGCTAAGTAGTGATATCCCTCCATAGTTTGAGCATTCCATAGTTGATCCTTTCTTATGTATTGGTAGTACCGTTCCCTTTTTCCAGTCGTCTGGCATCTGTTTGGACTTTCATGCTTGTTGGCCTCCACTGACTGTTAAAACACTAAAAATGGCCCTAGCCATGAACTAACTCCAGCACCTTGGTCTGTATTTGTTACTATAAAATAATAGGCGAAATATGACAATAAGTGACAACTCCACTAATAAAGACAGAGCAAACACGTGACGTTTCGGGTATAACCCTTCGTCAGACAACAAACGAGAAATATTTAGAATCTAGATCTAAGTAATACCTCCGGCATCACACAATGTGATGTCAGAATAAAAACATAAAGGAGAAAGAAAGAAAGAAAAAGACAGTGATGTTAAGAAACGTAGCAGTGGAGGGGGGGGTGTGAAAAAGAGCGAAAGTGGAAGGTTCAGATCTAGAATGAAATAAAAATATGAAAAATAAAAGGTAAGGAATAGAAAGGTGAGAAGGAGAGAGAGAGAGAAGAGAGAGAGAATAGAGAGAGAGAGAGAGAGAGAGAGAGAGAGAGAGAGAGAGAGAGAGAGAGAGAGAGAGAGAGAGAGAGAGAGAGAGAGAGAGAGAGAGAGAGAGAGAGAGAGAGAGAGAGAGAGAGAGAGAGAGAGAGAGAGAGAGAGAGAGAGAAAAGAGAAAAAGAAAAAACAGGCAGGGGAGAAAGAAAGGGAGAGAGAGACGTGAGTATGGGAAACAAGAACGAAAAAATAGGATAAATGTAAGACTAGATCTATATCTCACTGGGTCTAGAAAGAAGAAATGATAGGATAAATGTAAGATTAGATCTATATCTCACTGGGTCTAGAATGAAGAAATGATAGATAATGAATGAAAGCAAGTATAAATCAAGACAAAAATTTACACTGAAGGTGCGAAATGTATATAAATTACAAATTTATCGATGTAATAAGGGTGGAGAGTAAACAACTTATCTGAAATTTCAAAAAATGCCAGTTAGGACTAGTTGATGCCATCCAAGGAATCAAAATCTCAAATTATTTTTCCTTGGTGATAACATAAGGTCTATTCCGTAATGGTAAGAAACTGTGCGCCAAGATGCTTCCGGTAAATGGTGAACGTAAAAGAAATAAAAATACAAAATAAAATTTGTAAAAAATGTAGATGCCTACCATTGAGTATGCTACCATAGGCGGGCACACGGGGTGTGAACTGCCAGAGGGACCCAACTTTGCCCGGGATAGGAAGGGGTGGAGGGGTGGCAGGGTTAGGGTGGGATAGTTTCATGGGGGTGGTTGGGGGAGCGGATGGGGTAGGGTAGAGGATGGGGAAGGGTCAGGGATAGTAATAGCGTGTGCCCGACTATGGGAGTTACTCCAAAGAAAATTATATAAATTGGTGTAAGACGTTCATACCGTCAGGGTTGATTGTGCCCAATCTTACTATAAGCCGGTTCTCTAAAGACTTCCTAGACTCAGCACCGCCAGTACATGACCTGAGAATGCATACTTTCAGGTCATGGGTTCCTCGATGCCCTGGTTTATTGAAATGTAAAGGCACCGGCTTGCTTTCGCAGTATTCAATATCTCTCCTGTGATGGCCAAATCTGTTGGAGAGTTGCAAGCCAGTTTCTCCGATATAGGCCATTCCACAATGACTGCAGCGAATAGCATAAATAACATTGCGAGAGGCGCAGGAGAATTGCCCATTCACTGTCCAGGTCTGTCTAGGGAACTGAATGGTTGTGGAGCCGTCTACAAAGGGGCATGTCTTGCAGTTAGTGCGTCCACATCGGACTGTGCCCGACGGCGAGGAGTCAGTAGAGAGGCGACTGTGCACAAGGATATCCTGAAGGCTAGTGTGTCTCTTGAAGGCAATTAAAGGAAAGGAAGGGAAAACACGTCTAGTCTCGTCACTAGCGTGTAGAATAGGCAGGTTCTTGCGGACTATATTGATGACACGGTGTGTGTGCGGATGGTACGGAAGGATAAGAGGTATGCGTTTGGTCTTTTTTCTTCCTACGATGTTGAGGGCGTCTGTACGGGGTACAATTTTAGCTCTCAGAAAGGCTTGACAAATGATGGCCCTAGGGTAGCCTCTGCGTAGGAAGAAATCAAACATCTTAGGCGCTTCCTCTGTGAATAGCTGCTCAGTAGAACAGATGCGTCTGAGGCGGAGGAATTGAGAGTATGGAATAGCATCTTTGCAACGTGGTGGATGAGAGGATGTGTAGTGGAGATAGCTATGACTATCTGTATCTTTGTAGAATATTGTAGTTGTAAGTCCATGTTCAGAGAGAGAAACGGTGATGTCTAAGAAGTTAACAGTGGATGTCGACTGGGTATAAGTGAACTGGATAGGTTTGCAAAAGTTGTTTGCAAAATCAAAGAAACGGTCTAAATCAGTCGCAGACATCGTCGTAATACCAAACCCATCATCAATATACCGTTTATAGGTGTTGGGCAGAGGGCCAGGATACGCCTGGAACAATCTATGTTCAAGATACCCCATGAATAGGCAAGCGTATGAGGGTCCCATCTTAGTGCCCATGGCAACTCCACTGATTTGCTCGAAAACTGTCCATTAAATTCAAAAGAATTAAGGTTGAGCACGAGTTCTGCCAAACGGAGAAGGGTGGTAGTGTTGATTGTCTGGTCAGATCGCTGGTCGAGAAAGAATTTAAGGGCTTGAAGGCCCATGGAATGGGGTATGGATGTGTAAAGGGAGACAACATCCATGAGGAAGAGACGTCTAGGGGCTGTGTCTGTAAAAGAAATACTACCGAAGAAAGTGAGAGCTTGGTTGGTATCCTTGATGAATGAGGGAAGAGCTTGGACAAGAGGCTGGAATACTGAGTCCAAGAAGGCAGAGATGCGTTCAGTGGGGCAGGAGCAGGCTGATACAATGGGTCTACCAGGGATGTGAGCTTTGTGGATTTTAGGGAGGAGATAAAAGCACGGTTTACCGAGTTGGCTGTTATTCAGGTGTAGAATTTTCGCTTTAGGTGGTAGAGCTTTAGAAGTAATTAGTTGGTTAATAGTAAGAGCTACTTTATCATTGTTAGCAAACGTGCTATCGGAGGGACGGGAGATGTAGAACTTGTTGTCTGTGCCGGTGAGCTGACGTTCAGCTTCTTGGATGTATAGTTGCTTGTCCCATACGACCACAGCACCGCCTTTGTCCGCCGGTTTTATAACAATGTCCGTGCGGTGGCGTAAATCCAATAAGGCTTGTCTTTCGGTGGCAGAAAGGTTGGAGTGGTGAAGGGGTTTAAAAGTGGTCTTGTCAAAATCTTGAGTAACCTTTTGAATAAAAAGGTCAAGTGCGGTGGATTGACCTGCTGGGGTGTCCAGATGGATTTAGTGGTTAGAGAAGGAAAAAGTGTGGAGTCCGTGGAGGAATTCAAGTCAGTGTCAGTGTCTTGGAAGTGGTAACGGAGACGGAGTCGACGAAAGAAGTTTTCCAACAAAGAGCGGATTTGGTATCTATCAAACGACGGCTGTAAGGGAACAAATTTGAGGCCTTTTTCCAAGACAGATCGCTCGGGTTGACTGAGTGGGAGATTGGGCGGAACGCAAACAACCAGATTAGTAGCAGAGGGCTGGTGTGGATGACCAGTGGAAGCGGCAGCGTTAGTGTCAAGGTGAGGTGCATGTGAGGAAGTGGTTGATGCGATGATCGAATGGTCGCATGAACCGGTATAGATCGAATGACCATATAAATCTGGGAGGGTCGAAGATGAGTGAGTTTGTTGGATTTGCGGCCTTTCATAAATTGATGTAAAACAGAGTTGGTGTGATGAATAATGTGTCGAATAAGGATGTAAAGAGGACGATTCAGTAAAGTTAAGGAACGGAGGCGTTGTAATGAAGATTGAATGGTAAGATTAAAGGCGCGGCATTGTTTGCGTTCGTACTGAAGCGTAGTCCGTATCCTTAAAAGAGAGCATTTAGTTTCAACCGCTTGGAATGTAGAGCGGTCCGAAAGAGACATATTGGAAAATGAAGGAACGAACCGGGTTTGAAACCCTTTAGGGATGACCTTATGATGTAAGCAATCGTGTAGAAAGCAAATGTGAGAGGTGATGCGAGTTTTCTTATGGGTAGCTGTAGCCAGTGACAGAGATACATCTTGTAGATCGGAAGGTAAGGTAGAGAAGGCAATATGAACGTAATTATGTAGGGATGCAAGAAAGGGTTTCAATGAAAGTGAGGTGTTAGAAGAAATAGGCTTCATACTATGCGTCAATGAAGATATAAGTAAATAACACTAGTAACAGTCAGGAATATGTCCCGATAGTAGTATGACAAAGAAGATGACTATAGATCTAGATGTATTAGCAATATTAAAAAAAGACAAATAACGTAAACAACAGAGATATGTGGCAATGTGAACTATCTAAATAGTTGTGAATAATACGAAGGAGCCACAGTGGAGTGAAGTCAAAATAATAAAATAATAGCTAACTTCAATCCTATAGCAACGCAAAATTGCCAAAGTTCTTCTTTTATTTGATTTTCCTATTAATCATGAAAAATGACGTAAGACATTATGGTAGGTAGCATCTTGACATTGTCTTGTTTATTTCTTCATATCCACAGTTTACTAACGGGAGTGACCCATTTTCTTGGAAAAACATCAATATATAAATCATTAACAACCGCATGTTCCGTAGGACGTTGCATCCCTGACATCACCTTTGAATGTCTCTCTGTTCTATGCCATTCTCCCTGCTTCTGTTATTGTTTTTTTTTCTTTCCAAAAGCTCCCTCTTTATCCTTCTCCAATCATCTGCATGGCTTCCATCTGTTTCTTTTCCCATTCATTTTACTCTCCAAAACCATCCTTCCGGGACGATTTTGTCGTTTGATGAGGCCAAAGTATTTCAGCTTATGAGCTTTGATACACCGTTCCAGCCGCCCTTCGTTTACCTGCAACTCTTCTCTAATGGATGTAATATAATATTTAATATGTAATATTTATTCATCCCTTGATAGGAAAAGATCTGACGATTTTTCATTACTTTTCAGGTGTGACGTCAAAAACCATGAAGCGAGAAGCCCAGAAAATGGATTCCGGGTATTCCTGGGTCGTTCTGGTTGCAAGTTTCTTGTCTTTGTTAACTTTCAGCTGCTTGGCGTCGGCCTCAGGAATTCTGCAGGTGAGAATCATTCATTTACAAACCGGGCCAAAAATAAATCGCAACACTTTCTTACACTTACAGTGTGTATCATGTATGCAACAAAGGCTGTCAAAGGGACTTCAATAGACTTGTAACATAGCATACCAATAACACTCAGCTACAAGTTAACGGCCTTATGTGCTGCCCACCAACCACGAGGATAAGTTAAGTATAATGTAAAGTAAAAGTTAACATGTTGTTAACAAAAAAAACAACAACAAAACGTTCTGAAAAAGATGTCACCTTGGATGAAAATGATTTTAATACGGCTCAGTATACAGGATCTTTTACGATAAATTTCCTCTCTCTCTCAGGAACAATGATCATAATAAGCAGTCTTGTCCACCCACGGCTTTCCACTCTTCAATAATATATATTTTTTAAAATGTTCCAACTGGTGGACTGAGGTCGGTTTTCGTTTCCTAAGAGATGCCATATAAGATATGGCCAATTTGGGAAAGAAGAACGGTTGATCTTGAGGGCCAGGGGATAACCTGGATATTTCCGCCATGCATCAGACATTCTCTGCACATCTGTGCGCCCTTGTGGGGCTTTGCGTCATCGTCCTGATATAAGTTCAGGATTGTTTATTTTTATTTTTTTAAGGAAGGGACCACAACGTCCCTGAACACGTCATCCATCCACGATACTTCAAAGCATTCACATTGCCATTAAAAACGACGAGTTCTGTTTTAAAATGGGCGCAGCAACAATACCAACAACAACAACAACAACAACAACAACAACAACAACAACAAAAAACAGCAGTAACCACAAGGAAAAGCAACAAGTTAAAAGCACGATTCATTGACCATTCATTCTACTACCGCTATCAGTATCACTACCTCAGTGTCATTACAACACAAGAAACCGTGACCTGCCACCAACACTGACACTTGTCTCGTGTATTCCCAGGTTGAAATCATGGAGGAGCTGCAAGTCGGCTCAGGCATTGTGTCCATCATGACAGCCTTGGCCGTCGGAACATCCACTCTACTGGGTGAGTTGATTGAATTATATATTATTTATGTGTATTCATACATTATGGTGGTAATGTTCATTCACCTACCTGGACCAGGAAAAAACGGAGGGATGGGGTGGGGGGTGGGGGGGGGGGTTACACGATATGTTTTCGACCTCTCGGGGCACGCTCCCATGATCTTTTGGTTGGGAGAAGACACCTTACTTCCGGACCATCATGCCCCTCTCCCCCCACCCACCTAAGGCCTAGAAAGAAGTCAAAGACTGGACAGGACAAACATTTTAATGCTGTGCACGAATCGTCGTCAACGACCTTCTCTCTGTCTCTCTCTGTATGTCTCTTTTCTTTCTGTCTCTCTTCTCTGTCTCTATTTTTGTCACACACACGCACAAACACATACTCTCTTTCTCTCTGTCTCTCTGTCTCTGTCTGTCTGTCTGTCTGTCTGTCTGTCTGTCTCTGTCTCTCTCTTTCTCTCTCTCTCCCCTCTCTCTCTTCCCTCTCTTTTCTGTCTGTCTCTGTGTGTGAGTGTGTCTCTCTCTCTACCTCTTTCTGTCTGTCTGTATCTCTCAGTCTCTTTGTCTGTCTAGTGTTCTCCCCTCTGCCATGTCTCCTTCCTCTTGTTAGGCCTTTGATTCCTCTTATCTAGTTTTCCTCTTCATTTGATGATGGTTGACTTACTTACTACCGTACCGGACTTGACTCGCCCTTGAGCCTTTGGATTCGTCGAATTTACATAGGGCTGCAAGTACAACCCTCCAGCGCACACGGTTCGAGGAATGAAATCGTCGTTAGTAGGCCCTACGTAGCGGCCAATGTCAATGTCATTCCGGCGGCCTTGACTTCTTCTATTTTTACTTCTACTGTGCCGGTGCTCCTCCGCGCCAAGTAGATCTAGATCTAGATCTAGGTCTTGGTTTTCCAATCTATTTTGCGTTTTACCTTGTGGGTGCCAATACCAATTGCCATTCATCAAGGGATTGTCTCTGGTGACGTTCGGTGGGGTCAGGGGGTGGGAGGGGGTGGCGGAAGGAGGGGCTTCCGTAGCGTGTGCTGCTCAACCATTCAATCCCATCATTTCCTTTTCTTGATTTCACATTCAATTGGGTTTGGCCGCATACCCAAAGCTGTTGCCTCAAGACCACCGAAACCGTAGATTTACATAGATTTCATTATTATTATTATGGAAAAACACAAACATAGCAGCACAACTACCTTAGTAGTACATTATAGAAAGACTGTGGAATGGACTGCCAACAGAAGAAGAAGAAGAAGAAGAAGAAGAAGAAGAAAGAAGAAGAAGAAGAAGAAAGAAGAAGAAGAAGAAGAAAGAAGAAGAGAAGAAGAAGAAGAAGAAGAAGAAGAAGAAGAAGAAGAAGAAGAAGAAGAAGAAGAAGAAGACTCTCTTCCTCCTCCTCCCCTCCTCCTCCTTTTTTTCGAAGAAGAAGAAGAAGAATCGAAGAAGAAGAAGAAGAAGAAGAAGAAGAAGAAGAAGAAGAAGAAGAAGAAGAGAAGAAGAAGAAGAAGAAGAAGAAGAAGAAGAAGAAGAAGAAGAAGAAGAAGAAGAAGAAGAAGAAGAAGAAGAGAAGAAGAAGAAGAAGAAGAGAAGAAGAAGAAGAAGAAGAGAAGAAGAAGAAGAAGAAGGAGAAGAAGAAGAAGAAGAAGAAGAAGAAGAAGAAGAAGAAGAAGAAGAAGAAGAAGAAGAAGAAGAAGAAGAAGAAGAAGAAGAAGAAGGAAGAAGAAGAAGAAGAAGAAGAAGAAGAAGAAGAAGAAGAAGAAGAAGAAGAAGAAGAAGAAGATAAGAGAAGAAGAAGAAGAAGAAGGAAGAAGAAGAAGAAGAAGAAGAAGAAGAAGAAGAAGAAGAAGAAGAAGAAGAAGAAGAAGAAGAAGAAGAAGAAGAAGAAGAAGAAGAAGAAGAAGAAAGAAGAAGAAGAAGAAGAAGAAGAAGAAGAAGAAGAAGAAGAAGAAGAAGAAGAAGAAGAAGAAGAAGAAGAAGAGGAGAGGAAGAAGAAGAAGAAGAAGAAGAAGAAGAGAAGAAGAAGAAGAAGAAGAAGAAGAAGAAGAAGAAGAAAAGAAGAAGAAGAAGAAGAAGAAAGAAGAAGAAGAAGAAGAAGAAGAAGAAGAAGAAGAAGAAGAAGAAGAGAAGAAGAAAAAGAAGAAGAAGAAGAAAAAGAAGAAGAAGAAGAAGAAGAAGAGGAAGAAGAAGAAGAAGAAGAAGAAGAAGAAGAAGAAGAAGAAGAAGAAGAAGAAGAAGAAGAAGAAGAAGAAGAAGAAGAAGAAGAAGAAGAAGAAGAAGAAGAAGAAGAAGAAGAAGGAAAAGAAGAAAGACAGAAAGAGAACTGCTTGCTTTTATGTACGACAGGATCGATGAATATGGAGAGATGTTACAACAACAAAAACCATCAACACTGTAATTCTTAAGAGGATCGGCATTATGTCAGAATCCATGGTATTAGTATAATGCAAGCTTCTTTATTGACTGCGAGTGCGAGGCCATTCTACTAGATGTTACTAGATCTAGATCGACTTGTCCAAAGCTCTTCATTTCATCATGGTGATGGTATCAGGAGTGTATATAATTTAGTATAAATCTGAGACAATTAATTCTTATATCTTATAAAACGGAAACAAAACCAAAATACCCACGTTCTTTTCTTTAGTCCGTTAGGAAATGTTTATCCACTGGGTTTTTAAAAATTGTATTAAACTTTAAACTGCTCTAAAACTTTCTGTTACATCATTTCGAATCTTTGCATGCGTCTTACTGTTAGTAGTCTTAGATTACGGTCTAATGAATCCCCCCCACCGTTCCCCCCTTTCTCTCTCTCTCTCTCTCTCTCTCTCTCTCTCTCTCTCTCTCTCTCTCTCTCTCTCTCTCTCTCTCTCTCTCTCTCTCTCTCTCTCTCTCTCTCTCTCTTTCTCTATCTATCTATCTATCTATCTATCTATCTATCTATCTCCTCTATGGTCCAATGATGTATGGCCGGTGAACCTGCATTTGTGCGAGGATGTCAATTAATATAATAAATCCATCTTTATCCTTCATCTTTAGATTGCCAAAAATGAATATCTACATTCTATCCACAGGTCCCCTAAGTGGCGTCATTTCAAACTTTCTATCCCTCCGTTATACTGTTTTCCTGGGCACATTTCTGATGTCTTTCGGCATGTTGGTGGCCAGCTTTTGCACCTCTATCAAGGCCATGATGTTCTTCTACGGCATTATGACAGGTGAGTAAAGTAAGGCAGCGATTGATAATTAAAAAAAACAACTATGCGACAGTCTCTCTCTCTCTCTCTCTCTCTCTCTCTCTCTCTCTCTCTCTCTCTCTCTCTCTCTCTCTTCTCTCTCTCTCTCTCTCTCTCTCTCTCTCTCTCTCTCTCTCTCTCTCTCTCTCTCTCTCTCTCTCTCTCTCTCTCTCTTCTCTCTCTCTCTCTCTCTCTCTCTCTCTCTCTCTCTCTCTCTCTCTCTCTCTCTCTCTCTCTCTCTCTCTCTCTCTCTCTCTCTGTCTCTGTCTCTGTCCTATGACAAGAAAGTAAAAAGAAAAAGAAAAAAAGGCCGTTAGATCTACAGCCCAGAGAGCCAGAGCTTACCCCGATTTCCATAACGTGAAAGGAGAGAGATGATAATAATCAACTTCTGGCCAGAAAGCTAGTCTGATGCTGGGTTTTATTTCCAAGCTCATGTTTGTACCCGTTTATTTGCACCTGGGTAGAGAGGGGAAATGCGTGCTGTTAATAGTGTTAAGCGTCTTTCCCAGGGAACACAATGTCGGACCTAGTTTTGCTAGAATTCGAACCTCGGGACTTCGTGATCGCAGGTCCGGCAGGCTAACCACCCGACCATCGACACCACTGCCAGGTAAGTAAGGGAGAGATGATTAGTAGTAACGATAACCAGTCTTACCATTAATGCTAGCTAGCGAATCCCTAATTGCTTACCTCAACCTTAACATCTATGTCTTCTAAGTTCTTCTCTTTTTAAAAAAAAATATGTCTATATCTCTCTCTCTCTCTCTCTCCCTCCCTCTCTGTCTCACCAAAACCAGGTATCGGTTGTGGCATTGAAAGTACTGCCCGTGCATCGTCATCATCAGCATGTACTTCGAAAACGACACATCATGGCCAACGGTATTGTATTTTGCGCCCCTGGGCTGGGAGTCCTCTCAGTCCCTTACTTGGTTCGATACGTCATCGATAACCACGGGTGGAGATACTTCATGGCCCTCAACGCAGGCATCCTGCTACACAACTTCATTTTCGCGTCTTTGTTCGTGCCGACAGAACTTGAACGCCGACGTATGGCTGGGCAGTCCTGCTGCTGTTGGCGATCCGGAGACGCCAGTACCAACGGAAGTGACGTCGCAGATGACGACGACGACGACTACGACCTCAATACCCTTAACAACGGGAAAGACATTCCACCAGAGAGCGTTGTGTTAACTGTCAAGGAGGATTTGAGCGGCAGCAGCCTAAGCCATAAGAAATTGGGACTGTTGCTGAAGCAGGAAGCTGCGGCGATACCCAGAGCTTGGGATCTGGACAGAAACTTTCTCTCAGTCCGTACTTGGATGGCAGGAAGCCGTACGTGCCTGTTTACATCAACGGGACACCGGAAGCTATAAGCTTTCTCCGCTCTCCGCTGGCGGATTTCATCGCTTCCGAGTCACACGGTAACGTTATTTCTCTTTCAGCGGAGGACGTTCATGTGGAGTCAGGGTTCGGACATTCACGCACGAATGGCTCCAATATTAACCAGTTCAGCAGTCAGTCTTTCATCACAGGCAGCACGGAAAATAACCACTTGACCTCTGCACATCTGTCTCCAACGCATTTAAGGAGCAGGCGATTCGGACAGTTGCGGAGGGAGCGAAGCATTCTCGGGAGCAGTCTGGGATTTGCCTCCTCCGCGTTTGGCAGCTCGGTCATGTTGCCGATCAAAATTGAAGCATTGCCGTCACCGGAACTTGAAGACGTTGGCTTGAAGGGAACCTTGTCTCGGTAAGTAATTTGAAACAAAAATGACATTGACATTATGCCCTCTTCTTTTTCTTTTTTACTATTTAGACTTTTTTTTCTTTGATGGCGTTTTTTAAACAATATATTTAAATGTATGTGATTTCTGTTTCTTGTCGTTTCAAGTTATAATACGACACACAATAGTGACATATAATTTTTTTTTAGATTTTGACTTCTACTACTACTACTACTACTACTACTACTACTACTACTACTACTACTACTACTACTACTACTACTACTACTACTACTACTACTACTACTACTATTACTACTATTACTACTACTACTACTACTACTACCACCACTACTACTACTACTACTATTACTACTACTACTACTACTACTACTACTACTACTACTACTATTACTACTACTATTACTACTACTACTACTACTACTACTACTACTACTACTACTACTACTACTACTACTACTACTACTACTACTACTACTACTACTACTAGGAAACAGTAGTGTTATGAGTTTGTAACCACGACAACACTGGTTCAATATCAGCTACAGGTCGAGAAAGATCTTGTCAGCGTGTTAGTACGAGGCGCCTAACAAGCTGCTGTACTGTATGCTCCTCCGGGAGTTGAGAAGGGCTGGATTAAATGACCCGCTGGGCGATAAGTAACGTGCAATCGGCGAGCCTGCACGTGTGCGGGGATACAGACTGGAAATCCATCTTTTTAATGTATTTTTTATTATGCATGTACATGTACTATACAGACTGTTCCCCAGGGGTTGAGAAGGACTTTCAATGAAATGATCTTCTGAGGGACCATCACGGGAAATCAGTGAGCATGCACTTGTGCGGGGATATGGAGAATTAGTCCATCTTCATCTTTATCTCCTTCGATTCTGAAGTCTTTGCGGTAATTGAATCTGCACTAGATATGTGTTTCTCACCCAGCAAAGACTTCCCTAGATGATTTATTCAATTAAACTTCTTCTTCTTCTTCTTCGTTTTCTTCTTCTTCTTCTACTTCTACGTTTTCTTCCTCTTCTTCTTCTTCTTTCTTCTTCCTCCTCCTCTTCCTCCTCCTCCTCCTCCTCCTCCTCCTCCTCCTTCTTCTTCTCCTTCTTTTTCTTTTTCTTCTACTTCTTCTTTTCCTTCTTTTTCTTCTTCGTCTTCTTCTTCTTCTTCTTTTCTTCTTCTTCTTCTTCTTCTTCTTCTTCTTCTTCTTCTTCTTCTTCTTCTTCTTCTTCTTCTTCTTCTTCTTCTTCTTCTTCTTCTTCTTCTTCTTCTTCTTCTTCTTCTTCTTCTTCTTCTTCTTCTTCTTCTTCTTCTTCTTCTTCTTCTTCTTCTTCTTCTTCTTCTTCTTCTTCTTCTTCTTCTTCTTCTTCTTCTTCTTCTTCTTCTTCTTCTTCTTCTTCTTCTTCTTCTTCTTCTTCTTCTTCTTCTTCTTCTTCTTCTTCTTCTTCTTCTTCTTCTTCTTCTTCTTCTTCTTCTTCTTCTTCTTCTTCTTCTTCTTCTTCTTCTTCCTCTTCCTCTCTTCTTCCTCTTCCTCTTCTTCTTCTTCTTCCTCTTCTTCTTCTTCTTCCACTTCTCTTCTTCTTCTTCTTCTTCTTCTTCTTCTTCTTCTTCTTCTTCTTCTTCTTCTTCTTCTTCTTCTTCTTCTTCTTCTTCTTCTTCCTCTTCTTCTTCTTCTTCTTCTTCTTCTTCTTCTTCTTCTTCTTCTTCTTCTTCTTCTTCTTCTTCTTCTTCTTCTTCTTCTTCTTCTTCTTCTTCTTCTTCTTCTTCTTCTTCTTCTTCTTCTTCTTCTTCTTCTTCTTCTTCTTCTTCTTCTTCTTCTTCTTCTTCTTCTTCTTCTTCTTTTCTTCTTCTTCTTCTTTTTCTTCCCCTTCTTCCTCTTTAATAATAATAATAATAATAATAATAATAATAATAATAATAATCATAATAAGAAGAAGGAGGAGGACGAAGAAGGAGGAGGAGGAAGAGGAAGAAGAGGAAGAGGCGGAGGAGGAGGAGTAGGGTGATGATGATGAGAAGGAGGAGGAGGAGGAAGGAGAAGAAGAAGAAGAAGAAGAAGAAGAAGAAGAAGAAGAAGAAGAAGAAGAAGAAGAAGAAGAAGAAGAAGAAGAAGAAAAAGAAGAAGGTTGAGGAAAAGGAAGAAGGTTGAGGAGGAGGAAGAGGAGGAGGAGGAGGAGGAGGAGGAGGAGGAGGAGGAGGAGGAGGAGGAGGAGAAGAGAAGAAGAAGAAGAAGAAGAAGAAGAAGAAGAAGAAGAAGAAGAAGAGTGATAATTATAAATTACTATAAAAAATAGTGAGGGGACTCTTAGTGTGTCTATATCCAATGCTTATTTCTTGCCGAAGACTACAGATCGAAGTAGGGGTTTAAAATTTGCCATTATACATTCGACAGTTGCAAATTGTTGTAGCGAAGTGTACGCGACCTATCCTGTTCAAAATGTCAATCACGTTTGTGAGCAATTTAACTCTTATTTTTAAAAGTTCCAAAAGTTCCAAAAAGGTGAAAAATGTGGATCCCTTTCAGCTTCTTTCTAGCGCGACTTTAATTTAATCATGATCGACTAAACGACTCAGTTTCAGATCCGCGTAGTTCTAGATCTAGATTCTATTTGCAGAATACGGTATAAATATATTGATTGAAACAAAATCGAACAAAAGAGGAAAATAACAGATCAACGTTACGGGGAGTTGTTTTATTTTATTTATTTATTTTTTTAATTATTTTTTTTTTAGTTCAACCGCCACATCTAAATTTGATTTCGAAAGTGACGCGTTTATCTAACTATCTCTTTTAATCTCTCCTTTCTTTGTTCTTTTCTTCCAGAATTGCCAAAAACAGAGCCATGTGGATCGTATGCATCCATTGCTACTTCTTCATGTCTGGCTGTGGGATGCACGGTGTCCACTTCCCCGCCTACGTGGCCAGCAAGGGGCTCGAACCCCACTACGTGTCGCTGTTCTACACCGTCTTTGGGGTCTGCCTGCTGGTGGGCAGGCTCTTCGGGGCCATCGTCTACAACAGGTACTTTAAAATAATATGTACCGGTACTTTCAGTTCTATTGTTGTTTTAAAGTCTTTGTAATGAGGGTATCTTTTATCAATCTGCTGTTTGTTTGTCGTTGTTGTTGGGTTTGTTTGTTTGTTTGTTTTAGCTCAAATTCACTTTATGGCATATATATATATAGTCCGTAAGTATTATGTTGTTGATTACCTATAATATTTTTTGTAAAAACATTTATACTTGGGGGAGTTAAGATTGGGGGAGGGGAGGGGGTCTTATGGAGGAACGGATGGAGCTGAGGAAACAAAGTATTTTGTTATTTTATTGCCTTTTCTTTTGTTTTGCTTAGATTGGTTATACAATGAATGTTAAAATAATACGGCAATTAGGGTTTTTATACAATTAAAAATTGCTCAACGATTCCTTAGCTATTAATCGTAGTAAAATCTAAAAGTCAATCATAATAATTTGTTGCATCGTCTAGCTAGGTTTAGATAATTCAACGTCATTACAGCTAGCCAAAACCAAAGAATATTTTCGAATTATTAAACATTTCTTTTTGCTGTTAACTGAGTCAAACTGGACAGGACATAATAATACTATAGGTTTCTTGGAATGGAGTTTGGATACATTGAGAAAAAAGAGGAGTGCGATGAGAACGGAGATGTTTATTGGGTTTTTTTCTTCTCTCCTCTAAGTCTAAAGTAAACGATGATTTGAAAATGGGTAGATTTATTACTTCAAAGGCTGTGGATTTATCGTTGTAGAAATTCTTTTCAAAACGATAATATGTGACTATTTCTGTAGAAAGAAAAAGGCTTATTCATTATATTTATCTTGAAGTGAAAATAGAAACGAAAGGATACAAATTATGCTGAATGTAGCTAAAACGACGCCATTAACTACACTACATAATGATATCGGTATTTAATTTAATTATTATTGCCTGGCCGTATATATGAAGTTTATGTAAATCAGCCCATTTTATACCGGTGTAAGTACTTAGTACTCTCTCTCTCTCTCTCTCTCTCTCTCTCTCTCTCTCTCTCTCTCTCTCTCTCTCTCTCTCTCTCTCTCTCTCTCTCTCTCTCTCTCTCTCTCTCTCTCTCTCTCTCTGTCTCTCACCGCAGTGTAACTGAGAAGTCACACCTGTCTGTCTGTCTGTCTGTCTGTCTATGCATAAGCAAAGTCACAGCCGTACTATCGCTACACCCACCGTAAGGGTCAGGGTAACTGAGAAGTCACATTCTTACCTGTCATGTCCTGTCTCTATGCATGAAGCAAAGTTACAGCCGTACTATCGCTACACCCGTCGTAAGGGTCACGGGTATGTACCATAACAACTTCTGTTTCTTACCTGTCACTGTCATGTCTCTATGCATGAAGCAAAGTTACAGCCGTACTATCGCTACACCCGTCGTAAGGGTCACGGGTATGTACCATAACAACTTCTGTTTCTTACCTGTCATGTCTCTATGCATGAATGCATGAAGCAAAGTTACAGCCGTACTATCGCTACACCCGTCGTAAGGGTCACGGGTATGTACCATAACAAACTTCTGTTTCTTACCTGTCCTGTCTCTATGCATGAAGCAAAGTTACAGCCGTACTATCGCTACACCCGTCGTAAGGGTCACGGGTATGTACCATAACAACTTTTGTTTCTTACCACCAAAATGGCGAACTTTACAACGGTGACTTTGTGTTCTTCTTCAGAGCATTCTAATACTCAAGCACGTCACACCCCAAGTGATACCAAGTACGATTATTAGATCGAGTCAGTATTCGATACGATACTGAGGTCACACACCTAGGTGTGACTGAAAGGTACTTTTCCAACGTTTGATTTAAAAGGCCTGTTCAAAATGGCGGCTTATGTGAATGAATTCATCATACAATACACAACATAATGACAATAATGACACTAGATCTTCTGGTTGCTGCGCCTACCGGTATCACTCAACAAAATCAACAACAAAAACAACAATAAAAGCACTAGATGTAATGGTTGTTATTTGTTACGCTTATCACACGAAAATAGATAACAATAAAAAAAAACCCCCACTAGATCTAACAGTCGTGACGACGGCTTATCAGACAAAAAACAATAACAATAAAAACACTAGATCTAACAGTCGTGACGACGGCTTATCAGACAAAAACAATAACAATAAAAACACTAGATCTAACGGTTGTAACCGGTTGTCTCTGCCTCTTATCATACAAAACTAAATCTAAGGTCATTGTAACCTATTCTGACGCTAAGGACAGGACAAATCTCTTTCGTACGTCATTAAGAAAGCACCCAAGTTCACGTTTCATACATCATTTTTTTAGAGTTGTGTATCCTTATTGATACTGATAAAACGAAATTTCCACATCAATGCTGTGTTTAGAAATCCCGACTTCGTTGTAGTTCAGTCAAATGTGCCCAAGAACAGACAATGAATGGCGGGCAAGCCTTATTCTGGACAACCCATGTAGGGTACCGTAGAACGAACATTTCATTTCTGTTAAATTTGTTATATTTCAAAGTGTGTACAGTACACGCATGGTGTGTCCATTGGCTAGCCTAATAATAATAATATGTTTGTCTTTATCCAGTTTTTAGGTATGCAACAAAAGTTTCATAGTACGTGTATAACATTATAGATCTTGACCTCGCGCCGCGCACAGGCCCGGATGTACAACGTCCTCCTCTGCCGTCATGGGTGTAAACGGTATGGGGAAAGCTAACAAACTTTGTAACTATATTGAAATTATCATTGTCATGACTGCTTCAAAACCATTGACAGTTGTCTGAGTAGAGCTGTCACACTGTTACTGTCAGACAAATGAGACATCGCTGCATTGCCAGATTTCTTTGTCTGTACGAATGTCTCTCTCTCTCTCTCTCTCTCTCTCTCTCTCTCTCTCTCTCTCTCTCTCTCTCTCTCTCTCTCTCCCTCTCTCTCTCTCTCCCCTCCCTCTCTCTCCTCTCTCTCTCTCTCTCTCTCTCCTCTCCCTCCTCCCTTTCCTCCTCTCCCCCCTCTTCTCTCCCTCCATCTCTCCCTCTCTCTCTCTCTCTCTCTCTCTCTCTCTCTCTCTCTCTCTCTCTCTCTCTCTCTCTCTCTCTCTATCTATCTATCTATCTATCTATCTATTCTTCTTCTTCTTCCCTCACTCCTCCCTCTCTTTGTTATTAAGTTTGAGGACTCGGCGAGCAGATTTTGTCTTCAAACATTATCGCAAGTACAAACACTATAATGCTATTACTATCATAATTTACATCAGTTGTCTAAAAGTATGACATTGGGACAGTATTCTATCGTGGCAGTGGCACCACCTGAAGTATTGGTTACGCCACGCCTCTGCTTGTAATTAACAACATCTAGACATAGTCTTTTAAATGCACATGAGACTGAGACAGCTAAATGTCAATAATATGACAATAGGAAACTTGAACTGTTATTAATATTACCCATCAGCATCATAATATAGACTAAATACTAGACCCTAGACCTGAAGCTATGTTGCCGTACGTGGGTAATGAATGGCCTTGTCGGAGGTCTGCGCTCTCTAACTCTAAGTGGTTTTTTTTAATTTTCTTTTTACATTGGAATGCTAACACATCTAATTTTGCAATATTTTCCCAATACATATACATATATATATATATATATATATATATATATATATATATATATATATATATATATATATATATATATATATATATATATATATATATATATATATATATATATATATAAATATATATATATATATATATATATATACATATATATATATATATATACATATATATATATACATGTGTATGTATATATATATATATATATATATATATATATATATATATATATATATATATATACATGTGTATGTATATATATATATATATATATATATATATATATATATATATATATATATATATATATATATATATATATATATATATATATATATATATATATATGTGATATGGCATCTGCCTGAGTATTGCACACACAGTCAGTCGGTACGGTGGTTTTTGATATCTTATCACTGTCAGTACATGTAGTGTCAGTGTCACCCCATTCACTGTTTTCATGGTATGGTCGCAAGTAGGCATACTCCAACTGCATACAACCAAGAAGGCCGCCACACAACAAAATCCGGGTGTGTGACGTCACGCGCACAGTGTAAACAATATACACACAATGAGGCACATCATGACAGAAAGGTGTTACTAAAATGTATGACAAAAATAAGAGACTAGTATCCGGTTGGGTCAATGTCGCTTTAAAGCCAAATTTTTTTTTGGATCAAAAACGGACTGCAGGCTTCAAATTGATAGAGAACGACGGGATTGGCTCGTTCATAATCAAACTATAGAAGTGGCGGATAGAGTGGTCACAGTCACATTCACAGACACTCCCAACATGCAGCCCTCGCTGTACCGATACTTCCGGTCGGAGAGCGACGGATTGAAGTGCAGCATGCTGCATTCGATCCTTCAAGGCGGATGACGTAGCATTAGCAACTGAAAATAACAAAAGCTTCAGGCGGAGAATAAAACCGCAACCATTTTTATAATTTAATTATGCATGTATATCTTCGAACCCTTTTGAAATGTCAAATTTGACTTCAGCACTATCGAAAACCTCTGGGTGAGAAGAATTTGCGATTTTTTGTTGCTGTGGGGCTTTATTTCGCTATTTTGTTTTGTGATTTTCAAATATTGTTATATCTCCGTTAAGTATAACTATGTACCTAATTTATAGGAAGGCGGCAAACTGATGGGCTCATTATAATCATTGTCTTTCATCTTTTACCTGCCTTCATTTATTTGTCAGGCTTGAGAATAAAGGATTTAGTATGTTTCCGGCCTAACATGTACCTGCCCAGGCACTGTCAAGTTTCAGCCAACAGACTTGATTTTGCCCACAACTGACTTTTTGTTACAATATCGAGACATGGAAAACTTGCCCGTTCACACCTCCTTTTGCTACAATTAGGTCATTTCCTCTAATTACACACTCTTAACAATCACCCCCCCCCCCCCCCCCCCCCCCGTGCTCCTTACATTTCTGTAACGTTGAAGCCCTACCTTGACTTACCTTGTTGATTCACACACACACACACACACACACACACACACACACACACACACACACACACACACATGTTTTAAGTATGTTTAGAGTTTAGACTAAAGGAAAATCTATCATACGTCAATGTTGATGACATTGACAACATGGACAGAAATACAACTTTAAGCATGCAAAGGCAAGTACCGTATTAGGTCACACAAAAAGTCTACATGAATATGAATTCTATACTATAGGCCTTACTTTAGAAAACAGTCGATCGTTTTCGGTGTTTGTCCGCCATCGGGTACCTGTCCGGGTGGGGCATGCTTACCCACAGGTTAAATGGATGTTAGTTGTTTGGCTTATCATACCAAAAAAAATGAATAACAATAAAAACACTTCATCTAAATGATTGTTAATGTTACGCACATCGTTGAAACAATAATATTTTTAATAATAATAATAAAAAACACTTTATCTAAATGGTTGTAATGTTACGTGCATTGTGCAAACAATAATAACAATAAAAAAAACACTAACGGTTGTTACGTTACAATTATCGCGCGAAAGATAAAATAGCATAATTTTATCGAATGGCTTTTGCAGGCAACTGTCCTTGTTCTTTAGTGGGGGGGGGGGAGGGGGAGGTGTATTTGCGGAAATTATTTGATTCCAGTTAAACTTCAAATTAATTGTTATTGCCAACGTTTTTCGCAGTAGTGTCCTTTTTTGTTTGTTTCGTAACGTTTGGCTTCTGTTAACACTTAATTTTGGCCGGAGCTAGAGACTAATTTAGGCCAAATTTTCTTGCAGTTACGATAGCTGCGCAGAGAAAAAAACAACATAATAAAAAATATAAGTATATCGTACACTAAAGTATTCCAATTTCCATGCTATAGTACTACCATCAATTTGCGATTTTTAATGTTGTACACTGTAACTGTAATCATTGTTTTGTCAGATTCAAAATCGCCAATCGTCTAACATCACATGGAAGAAAAAATTAATCTAATCAAAATTTGGTCTACGAGTGTCATAAATTCCACGTAGGTTAATATGTGTCCTAATTTCACGTACGTTAATACGTGTCCTAATTTCAGGTTCCTTTTCC